>JAWZYV010017426.1:0-34092 GCA_038373885.1 Cheiracanthium punctorium | reverse complement strand
AATGGGGGAGGGGAAGCGGTAATCATGCTGTTGAGCCCCCGTAGGAGGAAGACAGAGTTAGCTCGGGAGTCTCGTAATAGAACCAATTCCAGATGAGAACCAACGTCTGGATGGGTATACCCAGATGCATAGTTTAACATGGAGGACACTGAATAGATGACAGCTTTTACGTGCACCAGCTCCTTTTAGTATACACAGAAACACAGCAGTCTAGAAGACGAGAGGTTGTCATCCTCCTAAGTGCTGACAGAGGACGGCACTACTTCGCATTCTGTGTTTTTACAGGAACCGACCTTAAGCTGACTACGCTACTGCAGGATTTATAAACATGTAATCTTTCTTATAAATTAGTAAGTCTGTAATTTGAATTCTTTCGAGATTCGAAAAATCGCCCACGATTTGGCATTGTGCGGTTTTAAAAAGTAGAGTTCTTAAAAATTTGCTTTTGATATATATTTTTAATCGCCTTGATAAAGTAAATTACATCACCAAATATGTCTTTTTTGAGCTACACGGGCCCTCCCTGGAGAATATTACCGCGAAAAAGGGTAAATGGCATAGACATTCCTTATGGAACAGTTTCTTTTACAAATATTTTACTCCTTTTAGTAAAGCGGGTTTTTTTTTTTCTTGTCGAGCAGAAGAAAGATCCATTACACGATACTCGATCCCTTTCAAAAGCAATAAACGATGATTCTGTAAAAAAAGACAAATTTTCCGAAATAGAGCCTTTGGGTTTCGGTATAACAAATCCAGCTTTCTTTCCACGGTTCAAATCATTCATCAAACTATTCTAAGTGCTATGTAAGCCTGGTCACGAATTCTGAGTGTTTGCTAAGATGTCAAAATAATGATCTTGAATAATCCTTCTTGACTTATGCGAATAGATATAGAGGCTATATTGACTTTTGGGAAAGATATATATATATTGATCCTAAGAGACCAGTTTAGAGATGGTACAGCTTCTTGATCCCACGCAACTTTTTTTGATACCGCTAATCTAATACATATGATACATATTATCTACGCCCAAGGGTCCCATTTTGTTTAACATTGAAGTTATTTGCATTTTGCTCTTTGAACCATGAATTCGTTCCATGGAATAGGCCATCTGTTCTGAAAGAAATTCATAGTAGTGAATGTATTTTCCTCTTTCAGTTTTATTAATGGGTCCATTACGCGAGAAATTGAAGGTTATTTTCAGCAGACGGAAAATTTAGAGAAATAATTTTCTCTTTGTTGACTCCTTGGTTATGCCTTCCGGGCATAATGAACACGAATTGAAACAAAATAACAATTAAACTAGGGTTCAAAATATGTCGCTGCAACCACAGCGACTGCCGTGAGATTAATCCACATAGCCACGATTATCGTCAGTTGTCGCGTCAAGTTTATCTGCAAGTATTTAAAACTTTATAACTCGAATTTTTCTTTCCATCTCAGATGTATTTTCCATATGACATTGCAGACTTGTAATTTTACATATAAAATTGCAGAGTACTTAAAAAACTTCTTTTTTTTCTCTATTGCATGATTGTTTACAGTTTTTTTTTTTTTAAAGTTGAGCGAAAATATTGCTGCAGTTTACTGGAATTACGAAACTTAAAGATTTTGTCGTGAAGCTGGATAGTTTTTGCTGCCTGCTACAAAATCTTATTTCTAGCTTTGAATGAAACAGCACTGTTACTTTGATTGAACTAATCCATCGCCGTGAGCCTGTATCACTTACGTTCTAACAGAGGTAAAAACTTTTTTTTTTCTTCGTAAGGAGACTTCCGCGATGATCCCGAGAAAAGGCAGCTTCATTATCAACGTTTCCGCCGAAATTCACGTGTTTGTTTGATATTGCGTTGACGTGGGCTTTTGTCCTCTGGTTGGCGCTTATATCCTACCGCGAATCCTGCCACTTAAAAACCAATCAATTAGCCAAAACCAATGTGTCATCGGTGATTTCACTGCAGTTAAGTGCTCTCAGGATGGACTTATCCTTAGTTATGCAGTTCTTTTATGTAGGATAAATAACTTAAGTATAGTGCTATGTGTGTAGCCGTTCTTCGTACGGAAAGAATGAAATGTTTTTCTTACTCATGTAATGAGACCCTTAGCCAGGTATTGAGACCCTTAGCCAGGGGGCTGTCGTCTCGATTGTTCCGGAGTGCAGGAAGGTTTCTGAACATGTTTACAAAATATACAGAAACGTTTTTGAATATTTTTTCGCAGTATGGAGAAATGTTCCTGCAATTGTAAACTACAGTTGCTCATCCATATTTCGACGTAACGTTTACGAACTTTCCTTTACTGTATATTTACATAAACTACCTATAAACTCTACATTCACAATTTTCAGTAGATGGTACAATACATAGTAATAACGTATATAAATTTCGTAGCAATCGATGCTCATGTACGGCAATTAGAGAACGGGTGGACAGATAGACAGACAAATCGAAATCATAAAAATATTTGTTAAGAGGAGTTGTATTTTTTTTAAAACTCCAAAGTTTTCGACACGTATATCGAGACAGACAATAAATAGGATTTAAGTGTCAAACACATAATTCGTAGTCATGTTTGTTTATAAATATCTATACAATATTTGGTGAGTCTTATTTTCCCAAAGCCCAAACAACTGTCATTTACAGCAGAGTATTTCTCTTTGTGGAAAAGAAACATTTTCGAAACCACATCAAGAGCATCCATTTAGGAAGAAATAAAAGCTGGCTTTTTTGAAAGGAGAAAATGCCGGAGAAAAAACAAGATGGAGGATGTTTGGAAGGTTTCCCGTTCTGGGATTGCTGGGGATTGAGACAAATCGATTGGGTAACTCTCGGATACAATAAAGCGAATGAATGTCCACAAAGTATTTCGACGTTATTCACGCATGGATTTTTTCAATTTTCCGTTGGGTGCCTTCAAAAATAAAAAGTGTTTGCTGTTTGAGATTAATAAGGAATCTTATTTTGGGGTAAATCAATCCTAGGTAATTTCCAGTTGCACTTTAGATGACTTTTTTCGGCCAGTTATGGCATTAATAGCAAACGTCGAATTGTATTAATAGCATAGAAGCATTGAATTAAATTGGAAAACTTGACGCATGTTGCTTTTATTAAAAGTAATCAACTTGTTTTCGGTTTTCGCTGCGGTTTCTGTGTGTACGGGTTTGCTACAGAGGAAGAATGGAATTTTTGGACCACCTGAAACGAACTGACAGTCATTTCTGTATAATGTGTGTTCATACTTAACTGTGTATAGTAAGTTTCTTGGTTCACAGTTTAAAATATTATTTCTTGGCTACATATCGTGAAAACGTAACTTCTTATTTACAAAAAATGGAGATAAAGAACTTAAATTATAACAAACTAAAACTCAACATAACTAAAGAGTTAATAAAGAAAAGAGCACAGATAGAGCATCAAAAGCGCACTTTATATACAGAACTGCCCAAGCACATTTGTTGCCGCTTCGCTGGCTGCTTGATCAATCTCAGAAATCTTGAATTTATGCTGGAGGCTACAGGTTGACCATGGGCTCTAGAACTTTCTGTGGTCACATTTCGGAAGGCACGTAAAGTAGAGGATGACATTAATTGAAGTTAAAATACGACAAAGTTATTTAATTTTAAAACTGCTTTTGAGTTGCCACTAGTAGGTATTGGTCTTTGATTAATCTGTTTCTTGTTCTTTTGAAAGAACATGCTCAACCATTTTAGTTTTCAGTTCGTATTCTGGTGATATTTCGTGAATCGATTATTACCATTTTTCTCGTTCTTTCATTTTCTACAAGAGGTTATAACAACGGTTACTTGATGGTTGACTTGTTGGTCGAAGCATTCGATATATCTAGGGAATGCAATCCCGATCCCACGGGAACGGGATACTGCGGGATCCCGCACAAATATTTGCGGGACTAATCCCGCGGGATTACGATCGTAATACCTCGGGATTGATACTGAGAAATAAATTATTTTTTATTGCAATTTCACGCCACTTTATCAATAAATAGAACGAAAAATTTTGAATATTCATGTCTCTTATCTAACAATAAATGAATCAATAATTACAAATTTAAATTTAAAGTTTTATTTTTTTATATATCTTCCAATGGGAGTCTGGATCAAACATCTAAATCTAAATTTTTCGCAAACTTCCAATCCCAAATGAACTGAAATATTTCATACCAATTTATCTCTTAGCGAACAGTCACGAATTAATCATAAAAAGTTTTAATTTCAGTTTTAATTTTTTTTAATTCACACATCTAATTATTTTACTAAAATTATATCTAGACTAGGAAATGATTTATTGGATTTGTTAGATTTTGTACGTTCTTTTTTCAGCAACTAAGAAAATAACGTAAGTGTGTGAATGTAGTATTTATAAATTGTATTTTTCTGTAAATTCCTGATTTTTAGCAACTAACATAACTAATACTAATATACTGAGACATAACTTCGTATATTATACTGAAAATCATGATTATAATTTTCATATTTCTAAAAAACTTAAGTTATTGTGTAAATTATCTAAGATTAATTATTATTATAAAAGTTAAACTTCATAGGGCTTAAAATCATACTTTTTCTTATTTTTCTCTGTTCTAAGTCCTAGCTAAATGAAATGTCAATCCCGCGGGATTGCGGGATCTCGCGGGATCAGTAAATCTCAATCCCGAAATCCCGCAAGACGAAAAACACTGCGGGATTGCATTCCCTAGATATATCCTTCATTTGAGTGAAGTGTTTTTCACTGGCTCCTTGATAATTGAAACATGCTAGCACAAAAGGAGGGCCAACCATTACAACAGATTGGTAACTTTTCAGAAAAATTACACATGTAATGTTTGAAGGTAAGAGTTGAGTAATGGCCTTTTTTAAATGACTGAAGTAGAAATTTTTCCGTTTAGAAATACTCAAAAGTAATCATGATATACTGTTTGTCTTAAAATGGATATTTGAAGTTTCAATTTTTAATGATATCCTGGTAGCTGAATAGTAGTTACTAAAGTACTAAACAAATGCTATTTTGCTAAGCAATTTTTTGAGTAGTCTGTTCAGTATATCAGTGTTGTGTAACTTGTTCCAAAAAGTAAAACAAGAAAAACAATTCTACCTATAAAAGAATGTTTTTAATATTTTAAAAGTGGGCAAGTGAGATGGTACAAATCCATTACTTGAATTATAAATGTTAAAAATTTCGTAGAAATAACTCACACAGAATATTTTGTCCTTTTAGAAAGTTTTCTTTCTTCATTTGTAAAGCAATATTTTTTCAGAGTTATGTTACTTTTCTTTTCAGGTGAGGTAATAGGTGCCTGTTCTGCATGCATTCATCATGAGGATCTCTTTTTTGTTGGGATGTATTGCGTTAGGGAGAAATACAGAGGGCTCGGTGTTGGTATTAAGGTAAATATGAATTTGTAAGATACTTTAGTATACCAGTACCCCTCTCCCCAGAAAAAGACTAAGTTATTACAAAATATATATCCTAAAATCACTGTAACACTGAGTCTGTAACAGGGTAAGGTGGCGCTGCCATCGCATACGCCGAAAGAAAGATAGAATTCGTAGCGAAACTGACTATGGCCGACAAATCTAAGGCGCCAGATTTGTGTTATGCAAAGCTACGCAAGGGCTATCTGCCAAGAATGGGCAGTGCCTTGATCGTAGGATTTTTTAAGGGATCAAAACACGTATTCACGTTACACCTAGAGAAAATCGATCAAAACTCGATACCGTTAAGGCCAGACCGGAACGTTGGACCTTCAAGAATTGAAAAGTATACTTTATTATCAGATTTAGCTGCATAACTACATACTATTTACGCTTAGTGACTGAGTATTCAATTTACCTTAATAATAGAGAAGATTCGATATTGATTGCAGCAAAAATATTGAAGTTCAGCAAAATAATAAATAAATTGATGGAAATCAATTTATATAATTCAAGCCCGCTAATGATTTAATGTTTTTCGTATTTGTTAATTTTAATACTTATGATCCTGCATGCTTCAGATTAATTAACAATGGCACAACTTTTACCACTGATGACTACGTTAGTTATAGTATCATATTCTAGAAAATGTTTCAATCTTTTTCTACATTTTTTTTCAGGTATGGAATGCTTGCATGGATCATGCTGGTGAAAGAAGTGGATGTCTCAACGCCGTTCCTGGCAAGTTAGAACTTTACAGAGACAGATGTGGTTTTCCAATCGTCGAAACCGATTGGGTTTGTGTAGTTAACGAAACAACATCGCCTGTCGATGCTGATAAACTAACCGACACACCACCTAGGGGAGTGGAAATTGAATCGTTCAAAGATACTCATCTTCCTCTAATATACGATTACGATGAAAAACTTATAGGTTATAAACGACACCTGGCTCTCGAACTCACTTTTAAAGAGTCCGACAGTAAAACATTCGTAGCCATGAAAGATGGTGCGTGCATCGGATTCGGTACCATCAAAATGGATTGCCAAAATGCTGGACAGGTTGGTCCATTGTACGCAGACGACAAAGGAACTGCTGAAGCGATGTTAAAGAAGCTAATACAATCTTTACCTCAAGCCAAAGGCTTCGCTATGATGACTGTAAGTGTTAATGAGCCAGCCAATGAGTTCATGAGACGAATAGGTTGCCCTGCAACTGAAGATTGTGAAAGGCTTTACAGGAATAAAAAGCTCGACGTAGATCTCAGCAAAGTGTACGCACAGTTGGACCTTAATTTCTCTCCGTACTAATAGGTCGAATTTATTGTGTTTTTGTGAAAACTGAAATTTGTTGAAGAGGAGACTGCATTCAGTATAAGTGTATCGTGCAATATTCTGTAAGGGGAGTCACGTCCCTACTAGCAATTTTGTTCGGGCCATCATCGGCCGGCTACGTGGCCGGTGGTAGCAAGGGCAAAATTGCTAGTAGAGGTATGATGGAAATATTCCAGGATGCATAACAAGCATTGAATTTATAGAAGGGTGATATTTGATTCTGGATACGTAAAGAAAGTTCTGAGGATCTACATGAAGGGGAAGTGGATGAGCAATAGACCACTCACACGTAAAAAAATTTCAGGAGACTAATAGGATAACGATTCATTTACGTCGTACTGAGCGCACTCAAACTAACAAACCGATATTTTAACTTTGTATTATGTTAAATTTGGCAGGACTTATATTTATGAACGGGAATTATATTTCTTTATATGAATGAGCAATTATATTTTCGAGTATTAGCATAAAGGGGTTTTTGTGCTTCCATTTTTCAGGAAACTTTCTTGGATGCCGAGTGAATAATATTGTTTTACGAAATTTTCTTTATACATTTTATTCTTAAAAAGTACTTTCTCAAAAATAACAGTAAATAATCATTGAAAAACGTGTATATATTTCTTATTAATGCTAAAAAATACTTAATTTTAATTCTTAAAATTGTATACTTTAAGGACTACATCATCAAGTGTTTAATCTGAAAATATATGCATCTCTGACAGAAAAAAATCCAAATACATGAAATTAAAATTGAAACTTTATGTTGACAACATAATTATATACTACATAATAAATTAAACATAACGGATGACTGTATTTCTTCTGTAATTTAAAAGTACAGAAGAAAATCGAAAAACGTAAATTTTCGTTCTGTAAGTGAAATAACTATTTATGGTAACTGTGTGTATATTATACAAGAAAGCGACAATGGATGTTGCACTACACTTTTAACTGCCTGTATGTAAAAATACAAAACATATCATGTTCTTTCTATTGTTGATTGTGTCTCCATATCACAAACTTCAATATATGTCACTTTATAAGAACAATGTGATTGTTCTAAAATTGAAGCAAGAAGTAAATTTGTAATTTGAATGATACTGTTTGAATTTTTGTTGTTACGTAAAACACGATAGAAACTACACAAGAATTGTTAGACAGTAACTGACAGATTTTTAACTCATCAATACTACTTAGTTATTTATGCGTTCTTTACATCTCTCGCTGCAAATGAATTGGCATTTAAAACAGATTTTCCACCGTCATCTTGTAAAATATCATGAGTTCTTTTTAATTGTGTAGGACATAATGAGGTGGTTTTAATTCCCTTAGAAACAGGGATCTACAGGTAAAACGGGTGGACGAATTATAACCAAATTTAGTAAATAGACCAAATTCAGTAAATAAATGAGATGCGAAAAAAGAATTTCGAAAAGAAAATTTCATTCGAAAATTGCCCACTAGGTGGCACTGGCATAGGAAAACAGCAAACTTAACAATGGGAATGACTAACTCAAATATAAACAATTTTAACATTTATTCAAAGTTTTTGAAAATTTATTAACGGTGTTGTTCGAAAAAATCATGTGATTTTGGTACATGAGTACAAATAAACTAATTATGCCAGGCACTTCAAAATTTTTAAACGGTCATTTTACAAGTTGTACTACATACTGAAATAAACGATAAACCTGTATCAGTTTCAAAACTTTAAAAAAAAATTCTTAAAAATCGGAAATTTTCACAAAACGTGTCACTTTTCGAAAAATCCTGCAGCTCAGATCCATGTTTAAGATTTTTTTCTGAAAATTTCACAAAAGGCACAGCTTTTTCGCTTATTGCAGTGTGTAAAGCAGCTTATGAAGAACCATCTGGAATTTTTTGGAGACCATGGTGCTATTAGTTTATTTCAATTTCTGTACCAAAACTAAAAACAGAGTTCTTTTTCTTCGAAGAACAGCCTTAAATAATCAGTCTTTTATTTAGCTGAACGTCCAAGCAAAGCGCCACCTTTTGGAACTAAATTCTTTTTAAAACTTCCATGAGCGCATTTTGTGTGCGGTTCATATGATAAAGTTGGTCGATATCAGCTCACTCGTTTCAGTTACGGAGTGTTTGTAGGGAAGTTTAATTACGTAACCACCCTGGATTTTCATTTTTTAAAAAATTTAAATAAGTGTAATTTAAAACAAGCGATTCTCAGAAATAGCCCAGGTAGCACTCACTTGTTCAAAGGCCATAATTTCCACGTTCAGATAGCATGTTACCATCCCGTACAGATTTACAATGTCGCTTACGTCAGAATGTCCGGACAAAAACACGTACAATACTCGTCAAAATCTGGGTCCAGTTCAGTGTTTTCCTCATGTACTTAAAACGTTGCATGGCTAATTGTTTCCTCCGTACTTGAGGATTTGTTGTGAGAGGGCGCACCCAGCGCCAAAACTGTTATCGAGTACGAACCGAAACCTTTTCGGATCCCGGTAGATGTAGTTCAGAGTTCGAGCAGCTCCATGTGCGAGCCTTTTTGTATGCGCAGCGAACCAACCGCTGCCATTTCAACTTATTGTTAATAAAGAATTTGTTAAGTTTGTCAAAGAGGTGAGTTTCACTCATAACAGCAACGAACCAGCCCATTACAGTCCACTAGTTATTTCCTGAGTTCTCGCGGACATTTTGTGGTCCGTACTTCGCAGGAGAGCTGTTAGTTTCGATTAGTACGAAAGAGTCCGACAGTTTAGCACCAAGATGTCCAAGCTAAGCCCAACAGTTGTTCTTAGCAGGAAGAGAGGCAGTATTAAGGGGCAATTAACCAAAATACTGAATGCATTAGATGGCGAAAAGATGTCGCAACGAGAAGTTGAACTCAAGTTTAATACGGCGCAAGGCCTGAAGAAGAAAATAGATGAGCTGCGTAACGAATGCTTTTCAACTATAGATGATAAAGAGCTCGACCAGTTCGAGAATTCCATTAACGAAATTGAAGACCAACTAGAGACAATTGAGGTAAGATTACTTGATTTATTAAATCCTAGTTCTGCTCTATTGAATAATCATGCGGTTACTGATGAAAATAATAGTTCAAATTGTACAAAAATCAAGTTACCCTCTATAGCCTTACCCCAATTTTCTGGGCGCTATACAGAGTGGATGAATTTTAAATCGCAATTTACGACTCTCATTGATGAAAATAAGGACTTAACGGAAGCACAGAAGCTTTATTATTTGCAGTCGGCTCTTACAGGTCCTGCAAAACAGTTGCAAAACATAGATGACTCATATTCATCCTTACTCGAAGCACTAAAAAAGAGATACGAAAATAAACGCTTAATAGTAAACGGTCATGTATCGGAGCTTCTAAATCTTAGTAAAATCAAAATTGAAAGTGCCAAAGAAATAAGAAATTTAGTAGACAATTTACTGAGTCATTTAAGAGCATTAAAACAACTAGGTCTAGAAAACAATAGTTTATCAGAAGCCATCTTAATGAATATTGTGCTTCAGAAAATCGACGAAGAATCTAGGAAGAGTTATGAAATGACACTAGACTGTAATGAAATACCTAACTGGGATAACTTCATAGATTTTTTATTAAGGCGAAGCCAAGCTCTGGACAATGTTCCATTACGTAGTGTTCTAGTACCAAAACCCAAACAAGAATATTTTTTGAAGCAAAAAAGTTTTGTTTTGCAAAATGAAAAGGCGCTCTGTCCTACATGTAATCTGCCCCATTTTCTTTTCAAATGTAAACGTTATCTAGATTTATCTTTACCAGATAGGCTAAATTGTGTTCGTAGATTTCAACTTTGCTGGAATTGCTTAGGAACCCATAAGGTCGCCTCTTGCCCGAAATTAAATAACAAATGTAAACAATGTTTTTCAAATCACCACAGCACAATTTGTAATAAATCGACAGCTGCAAATCCACGAGTTGAAAAAGAAAGTATTGCCCCTTCCAATGCAAATTTGTCAGGACGAGAAGAGAAAAAAAGTAACGGTTTGCAGACCACTGGCGTCGAAACTCCAACCCATGCTCGCAGCGGGGGGCCCCAGCAAGAAAGTAGGTCAACCACTCAGTCATCAAACTGTTATCAGTTAACAAGCAATATGTTTTCTGCATGTTCGAATGTATTACTGACTACAGCGATAGTGTATATTAGAGGGATAAGTGGGTATTTTTTACCCTTCTATGCGCTATTAGACAGCGGCAGCGAAGTTTCTCTAGCAAGTTACGAAACGAATGAGGTTTTAGGTTTAAGAAACTATAATGTTAATTCATTAATCACGGGATTGAATAGCTCTACTTTCAGGGTTAAGAAGGGAATTCAGGTGGAGATCTCTAATAAGGTGGGAAATTTTCGAAAAACAATAAATATGTTAGTCGTGCCAAAAATCACAGACTTAACCCCTTCTAGACCGATTGACATTTCTAATCTGCGTTTGCCGCAGAACTTGACGTATGCTAACCCTGAATTTTATAAGATCCAGCGGGTTCAAATTTTGTTAGGTGGAGATGTGTTTTACGAATTGCTATTGAATGGTCAGATTAGAGTTAACGATAGTTCGGTCATTTTGCAGAATACTCATTTAGGTTGGGTGGTTACGGGAATGTTGAACAATCTAGGTCCCGCAACTCCTAAATGTCATTTGTTGGAAAATCAATGTGAATTTGATTTAAAGGCGTTCTGGGAACTTGAAAATTTAGGAATAAGGGATGATCCCAACAGTGTTGACAACGTTCAGGCTTTAGATAGGTTCCGTGAAACTTTGGCATATAAGGATAACAGATATGAAATTGGTCTCCCTTGGATACGGGATTGGACAGTTTTAGAAGATAATTTGGATATCGCGGAAAGGCGACTTAAGGCTCTCGTTAAACGAATGAGACGCTTTAAGATTTCTTTTCATAAACAATAATCCTGCAAATAATGACAATCTCAGTACTCTTGTGTACAGATTTCAACGCTTGACATTCGGGTTGAACGCAAGTCCTTTTTTACTTTTGGCTACCATCAAGGAGCACGTTTCTAAATTTCAGAGAGAATACCCTGTAGCAACAGAGGTGCTTAATAACTTTATTTATGTCGACGATCTTGTCACCGGTGCTGACACAATCGAAGATGCGTTGATTATTTCACAAGACTCTCACAAAATAATGTCGGAAGCTGGCATGAATTTAAGAAAGTGGGTTTCTAATGACGAATCACTTATGAAAACATGGGAAAATCTAGGATTTAGTATCTTACCTCAATCCTCGAATGAAACCGAAAACCAATTGCACAAAGTCTTGGGATTATCGTGGCAACCTGAACTGGATTTTCTTGTGATGGACATTGATAATTTGTTAAAATTTTTAAGTAATGCAAAAAATACAAAACGTGGCATATTGCAAGCAGCAGGAAGAATTTTCGACCCTCTTGGTCTCATATCGCCTTTTACGATCAGATTGAAATGCCTCTTTCAAGAATTATGGATTAGGAAGGTGTCTTGGGATGATGACTTGCCTACCGACATTTTAAAGATTTGGGAACAGTGGGTTTCCGAACTTCCACAGCTAACCAAACTACGAATACCACGAACCCCTTTTAAGGCTTCAGATAACTGCAACAAGGAACTGACTTTACATATATTTGCTGATTCTAGTCCCAAAGCCTTCGGCGCTGCCGTGTATTTACAAGTAACTACAGTGCATGGATCATCACTAAATTTGGTAACTGCCAAATCTAGAGTGGCACCCCTGAAAAAGGTGTCTCTCCCACGCCTAGAATTAATGGGCGCATTATTGGCTGCACGTCTGGCTAAGGAGGTATACCAAGTGTTGCACCGAAAGGGACCGACTTCCATGAACCTTTACACTGACTCACAAATTACACTGTTTTGGATCAAAGGTTCAGCCAGCAAGTGGAAACCCTTCGTTGCGAATCGCGTCAAGGAAATCCAAACTCTAACAGATCCGTCCAACTGGTTTCATTGTCCAGGTCCAGAGAATCCAGCCGATCTTCTCACACGAGGTATCAGTTGTGAAAATCTTGTAGGAAATTCCAAGTGGTGGAACGGATCAAATTTCCTAAGTAAAGATTACATTCCAAGTAATGAAAGTGTTGTGGTTCCCGATCAGAAACTGTATGAATGTGAACTTAGAAAAAACTGTAATACTGACTCATCATTCACTGATGATTTAACTTCATTAACAGTTAGAAATGATGCATCTGTGTTTAATTACATTCTTAACATATCTAATGAATATGTGAAATTAATTCGTGTATGCAGTTTTATTTTTAGGTTTATTTTTAATTGTAAACATCCCCAGGATAAGAGAAGTGGACCTTTAAGAAGTTCTGAGTTCAGGTCAGTAGAAACATTTTTTATTCGCTCTGCTCAACAGGATGCATTTAAGGAAGAAATCACATGCCTGGAAAAGGGTGATCCTGTCCCAGGTAAGAGCAGACTCGCATCCCTAAATGTCTTTTTGGATGAGGAGAAAATAATAAGAGTTGGAGGGCGTTTATCTCAATCGGATTTGCCCTATTCTTCAAAATTTCCAATGGTCTTACCTAAGGATCATCAATTAACTAAGATCATTTTAAAATACTTCCACTTGAAATACTTTCATTTAGGCCCACAAGCTTTGCTATTTCACGTTAGGCAGAAGTTCTGGCCCCTCAATGGTCGGAATAACTGTCGCAGAATAGTACACGACTGTGTTATCTGCTTTAAAAACAGACCTGTAGTCACATCTCAAATAATGGGCGATCTGCCAAGAGAACGCGTCAATCGAAGTTTTCCGTTCTCTAAAACAGGAGTTGACTACTGCGGTCCATTTTTTGTTAAATTTAAAAATCAACGTAAGGGTGTTTTCAATAAAAATTTATGTAGTAGTGTATGTGTGCCTATGTACAAAGGCCATACATCTAGACTTTGTATCCGATTTGACAACTCAGGCCTTTATTGCGAGCTTGAAACGTTTTTTTAGTAGGAGAGGTAAATGTGTCAAATTAATGTCAGATAACTCCAAGACCTTCATTGGAGCTAACTTAGAGCTAAAAACCCTTCTTAAAAGAGTTAGTGCCCCAGATGAGGAATTGAGCAACTTTTTAGCTCAAGAAGGCATTGAGTGGGAATTTATTCCCCCAAAGTCGCCAAATTTTGGTGGCATTTGGGAAGCGGGAGTAAAGTCATTTAAGTTCCACCTGAAGCGTGTGATTGGTAATCGAAGTTTAACCTTGGAAGAACTTTTAACTATATTAGCAGAGATTGAGGGAGTTTTAAATTCCCGCCCGCTTACTCCGATGTCACCAGAAGTTGACGGTTTTGAAATACTAACGCCTGGCCATTTCCTAATAGGTAGGCCAATAACATCTGTGCCTGATCAACCGTGGCTTGATGTACCAGAAAACAGACTATCAAAATGGCAAAAGATTGCGAAATTTTCACAACGTATATGGACATTATGGAAGCGAGATTATCTAAATAATCTCCAGGAACGCTCCAAATGGAGATTTAAAAAAAGTGATGTACAGGAAGGAACTTTGGTTTTGATAAGGCAGGAGAATTTACCGTCAACTAAGTGGCTAGTTGGAAGAATAATTGAAGTCTTTAAGGGTAAAGACAACATTATTCGGGTTGTCAATTTACGTTTGCCAGACGGACGTATCCTCAAAAGAAATGTTCGCGATATTTGTGTGTTGCCAATCGAATAAATAAGCAAAGTTCCTTTCTCTTGAAATTAATGTAAATATTTCTAGTTTATAGTGTGTTATAGTGTTTCATTTTGTATTCGGATGTGTTATGGTTGTATTTTATACATATTACATATATATTAATTATTCATATACTATATTCAGAGTATTGAAATTTGTATTTCAATCCCCGGGGGAGTGTTTCCTCCGTACTTGAGGATTTGTTGTGAGAGGGCGCACTAATTATGCGGGACGTACTGCAAAATTAAGTAAATAGCCGATATACTACAGCTTTTTTTGAATCAGTTTCGTTGTTTATTTTAATCGACGGCTAATAATCGATTGATGTTGCTTATTAAAATTTTCGAATTATAAATCATATTTTGAATTAAAAATATATTACAGCATTGTTTGTGTAACTTGCACTTACTTTGTTAAGGTACAGAACAGCAAAATGCACAACTACAAGTCTTTGGCGACAAACAGCCTTGTATGGCTGTGTGATTTGGTTGAGGTCAGGGTTGCCAGGTCAAAATTTATGAAAATAGCCAAATGGCTTCTAAAAATTAGCCAAAAATAGCCAAACTGGCGATTGCAGCGCCATCTTTAGGATTTTTAATTAAACTTTGAAGAATTTGAAATTGGAATAGAGTATGGACATGTTTTCTTACATAAGGACGGGGGAGGGGGCGACATTCTTTCAAAATCTTTTAAAATATTTGTTCAAAAAATCAAAGAGAAACTTCTATTTTCTGCTCTTGAATTTCTTACATGTTCAGCCGTCAAAGAAAAACAAAATTGGTCATAAGGCAAATGAAAAAAAATAGGTACCTAATAATTTAATGAACAGTCCCTCATACTGTACATTAAATACGAATGGACTAACGAGTTCTGTTTATATTAGTAACATAGACAGGATTTTATTTTGAAGGTTGGGATCTGCAGCTGCTGCCTGTGGCATAGCCAAGGGGGATCCAGGGGTCAACTCCTACCCATCCGAAACTAGAGAGAACAGGGGTCGATGCAGACAAAAGTTGGGTCCGTTTTGCAAAAATTCACAAAATTGCAATCACTTAAAACTAGCCCTTCACAAAAATAAAATGTATTGAAACGACCCTTTCACAAAAATATAATTGATTAAAATGGCCCTTCACTGCCATTTTACCCTACATTTTAAT
The DNA here is from genome assembly GCA_038373885.1 of Cheiracanthium punctorium. Classification (NCBI taxonomy): domain Eukaryota; kingdom Metazoa; phylum Arthropoda; class Arachnida; order Araneae; family Cheiracanthiidae; genus Cheiracanthium; species Cheiracanthium punctorium. Next base: position 18,473 of record JAWZYV010017426.1, on the reverse strand, counting down.
GACTTTCATTACCTGACTTTCATTAAAAATTGGTATGAAAATTCTCAAAAATAAGTGTTGAAATTCGCAAAATTAAGTATTGAAATTCACATAAATAAGTAATTTCTACAAAAGTGGGACCTTAAAAAAATTCCTGGATCGACCCCTGGAGGCAGACATGGATAAAGGCATTTTTTCACTTATTTTTTTGTAATTGATATATAGATGAGAAAATTTCGGACCCCCTCCCCCGTAAAGAAATCCTGGCTACGCCACTGGCCTCACCCCAAAGTTTGACCCCTCTCTTTTTTTCCTGAACTAAATTAACTTACTGTACTTGAATACTCCTACTTAGCTTAAAATTTTATACTCATCCTCCCACGAAATAAAATCCTGGCTACGCTACTGGCTAAGTAATGCAGTGCCACTCGAACGATTGTGTACATAAACCCTTTGTGGTGGGCTACTCCCCCTTCTTTAAAAACAAAGAATTCGAACGCGTATGGTTCCCAGTTCTACTTGCGTTCATCACTTCCTTGCATCCCGCTACAATATTGTAACCAAAGCTATCCCCATCCCATCCTTTCCTAAGCTCTGACCCCACGTCTCTCTCTCAGTCTCAGTGATAGAATTGGTTGTGGTAACTGAATTTTCCTTCCTGCTAAGGCTAAAAAAGTTAGACAATATCTTCAAAAAACTTAACGAGTCAAATGTGCTTAAAAAAAAAAAAGACCAAATTAGTTAATATTGGCCAGTTTCTAGCAGCCACAATAAAAATAGCCAAGAATTAGCCAAAACCAGGTTGGCTATTTTCTTTATAAATGTTCTAGCCAAGCTTGATCAAAAATAGCCAAATTGGCTAATATTAGCCAAATCTGGCAACCGTGGTTGAGGTGTCTTTGAACTTCTTCTCCCTGCTTTAAGCCATGGGGTTAATTTCGGTGTGGCCCTCTAGCTGGTATTTTTATGGTCATTTTGTATTACATTGAACCTCTGTAGTATGTGGTAGCGTACGTGGATTAAGAACGGATTGTAAAATATGTTGTCTGTACGTTAAGAATTCTCAATAAGAAAATCTTTCATAGTAGATATTTCAGACTCTGAAATATCTACTATGAAAGATTTTCTTATTGGGAATTCTTAACGTACTAATATTCTAAGTAAAGCATTCCCGTCAAAGTAACTTAACTCTAAAATTATTTTAAACTAGTTTTTTAATTAATTTGAACTAAGGATACTCCCAGGTAGCACATACAAGTTGTCAGAACGTGATTACCACGTTTCACTGTAGTACACTGACGCAGAACCTGATTATGACCAACTGGGGCCCCAGGCAGTGATGAATTTGGGGACCCCCCTCTATGAAATTTGTTTTATTTTTCATAAAAGTTTGATATAAAAAAGAATATTTCGGAATAACATTTGATATTGGGGGCACTTTTGAGCCGAGGGCCCTGGGCAAAGTCCCGATTTGCCCATGCGATAATAAGGCTCTGAGAATATATAATTTAAAAAATTTGAGGATTAAAAAAAGTGGCAGTAAGTTAATATTCTATTTGTTTTTTATCTATATATTTTAACTTTCCGAGTTTAAGAAGTCAAGAAATGAATGACACCAATTTGAAAGGATTGCTGAGTTAACAAATTAAGTGACAATAGTGGGTTATGTCATTACGGAAACCATAAAAAAATAGAAAATGAAATTATTGTTAATTTTAGTTGGACAAAATTTAAATGTATGGAGTGTAATTTTCATTGATACAAATAAGAATTATTTTGCTGCCAAAAGATTGCTTTTTGCATTTTTCAAATCTTAAAATACAGCAGCATTTGCGTTGGACTACCTGCATTAATCAGAGTTCTCTGGCGTCGGAATTTTTTTACACCATTTTTCTACTATCGAGATTTACATCCTTATGTTTTGATCCATAGTAATTTATTTCGTTTTCAATTTTGTCATTACCCTTTAGTTACCGTACATTATCAGTTGTTGTCACTTATGTCATTGAATTCTACAATCAAATGAAAACTGAAGGGAGGATATTCTTAAGATTCGGATGGTAAAAATCCTTGAATATGTAACAAATCAAGCAAGTTTTAAAAACTTGTTTAGCATTCCACTTTTTTTCATCTTTTTTTCCTTCGCACATGTGGCAAAAAGTCTTCTCCCTAAACTGCGCATGCGTCTATGCGTTTTCCCTTTTTCAGATGCAGCGACATCTGATACTGTTGACAAAATTCATGACGTCTTAGAAGTTTTGACTCAAAAAATGAAGTATATCGTACTACTTTAATCCATGGTATTACAATTTGTACAAAATTATTGAAGTACAGTTTCTCCTGTAAGAACAAATCACTTATAAAAAAAATCAACTTTCAGCGTTTATAGTTATCATAGAAACAGCATGCTCATGTTTGTTCAACATGAAAGCATAAATCTTCAATTTTTTTTATATAAAAGTAGTTGTACTTCTTACTTCGCTAAGACAAAAACGTTTTTTATTAAATGATACCAGCATTATGTTTCTATGTTCAACTGTATTCATTTCAGTTTCGGAGAAATTGCATTTTTGGGGGAAAATTGCGGATTTTCTAAACTTTGACTTAATGAGGCTCGGGTTAATACTATGCAAATTCACTTTGCCAATATCATTTTCTAGCTAATTGGCAACATTCCGTGGGTTGCTCTTGAAAAAATTCAAAAATAGATTTTTTGTGACCACCCTAATAGGTAGACATTCTTTAAAGTGTATTTTAGAGCTATTCAGCTATTTAAAACAAAAATAAATTTGATATATGCTATTAAGTTTACGTCGTCGTTTAAGTTGTTTTTACGCGATGCTCGAACATGAATTTACGCAGTTTAAAACGATTTTCGAGACGAAACGAGCAACAAAAACTAAAGATGCACTCTTTAAAAGTTTCTATTGGCCTAACTGTTACCGAGATGTTGAGAATTTCGTCAAGGCTTGTGACAGTTGCCAAAGAGCTGGAAAACCTCAAGAAAAGAAGAAGGCTCCTTTAAAGATCGTACCAGTTATCACAGAAATTTTTACGAAAATAAATGTTGATGCTTGTGGGAATTTGCCCGTGACACCCTCAGGAAACAGATACATTATAACTGCAATTTGCATGTCTTCTAAATATCCAGAAGCAATCCCTGTGGAAAATCTCTGTTCGACCACTGTTGTAAATGCGCTACTTCAGATTTTTAGTCGCATGGGATTCCCTAAAGAATTGCAGACCGACCAGGGATCATCTTTCGTGAGTGCACTTACATCGGAATTTCTAGAAAGGTTTGGAATAAAGGTGGTTCGAAGCTCCGTTTATCACCCCCAAAGTAATCCAGTGGAGAGAATGCACAGAACTCTAAAAAGAATTCTCAGAGTCCTATGTTTCGAATCTGGACCAGACTGGGAAAAAATCTTACCCCAGACTCTTTTCGCTCTTCGAACGGTAACTCATGATAGTACTGGATTTTCTCCAGCTGAATTGGTTCACGGAAAAAACTTAAGAACTCCCATCATGCTTCTCTACGAAAAGTTGAAAGGTGAAGAAGAGACAGAAAGTAGTGTAGTTGAATATGTCTTTGAACTTATAAATCGTATGAAGAGATGCCAAGATCATGCAATTCAGCAAATGGAAAACGTAAAAGAAAAACAAAAACTATGGTATGATTGAAAGGCTACAGAACGCAAGTTTGAAAAGGGAGACTTAGTACTTGTGGTGGCTCCTTCAAAGCCGAATAAATTGTCCGTTCAGTGGGTAGGTCCTGGACAAATTATCCAACAATTATCTGAAACAAACTATATTGTTAAATTTCCAGACAAAGAAAAAAATCATGTGTATCGTATCAATATATTGAAACCTTATTATCAAAGACCAGAAAATGTAAATTTGTTATATACGGAAGAACCAGATGCTGATGAAGAAGAAATGCCATGTTTGCAGCTGAACTCCTGTAAAATGAAGAGTCTGAACTTTTCCAAAGCATAGAGTCAAACTCCCGACTTTCTGAAAGTGAACGTGAAACTCTGAGACTTCTAATATCTGAGTATTCTAGCATTTTCTCAAATAAGCCAGGATGTACGGACCTTACTAAATATGATATTGAATTGGAATCCGAAAAACCAATTTGTACAAAGCCATACCGGTTGTCGCCTAGACAAAGTGAAATTTTAAAGAAAGAAGTAGAAAAGATGCTGACTCTCGGAATAATTGAGGAAGGCGAATCCGACTTTTCATCCCCGCTCATCTTAGTTGAAGTCCCCGGAAAAGATCCCCGACCCTGCATTGACTATAGGAAATTGAACAACGTCACTAAAACGCAGTATTTTCCGCTACCAAATATAGAGCAACTAGTGAAAAGCTATCGAATGCAAATTATATAACTATACTGGATTTGACCAGAGGTTATTGGCAAATCCCATTAACGGCACGAGCTCAGCGTTATGCTGCTTTCTGTACCAGCTTTGGTATTTTCAAACCGTTACGGTTACCGTTTGGACTAAAAAATGCCCCATATGATTTCAGCCGGTTGATGGCTGGACTGTTAAAAACTTGCGAAGAATTTTCCGTGCCATATCTCGATGATGTCGCCATATTTTCTCCTACGCGGGAAGAGCATATAACGCATTTAAAAATTGTATTCGAAAAGATGAAGACAGCTAAGTTGCATATAAAACCATCAAAATGTCAGTTTGCAAAAGTGACCGTGAAGTACTTAGGTCATGTAGTTGGTCAAGGACAACGAAGACCAGAGGAAGTTAAGGTCCAAGCCATAAGAGACTTCCCTACTCCTTCTGCGAAAACACACATTAGGTCATTTCTAGGACTGGCTGGATATTATCGAAGGTACATTCCTAAATTTTCTGTGATTTCAGCACCGACCTACTAAAAGGAAAAAGTCGCATGTCAGCTATAAGATGGACGGAAGCATGTCAAACTGCATTCGATGAACTTAAAAGAAGGTTAACGGAAAGACCAGTGTTGCACAGTCCAAATTTTACAAAACCGTTTCTCGTACAGTGCGACGCCTCCAATTATGGAATTGGTGTTGTCCTATCACAATTAGAAAATGACGAAGAACATCCAATAATTTACTTAAGTAGAAAGTTTTCTTCCGCCGAACAAAATTATAGTACTATTGAAAAGGAATGTGCAGTAATAATTTATGCTGTACAAAAGTTGAAGTGTTATCTTGATGGACAGCATAAATTCATTATTCAGACGGATCATAATCCTTTAGTGTGGTTAGGGAAAAACAGCGGGGCAAATCCGCGGCTTTTAAGATGGGCCCTAACTTTACAGCCATACAATTATGAAGTAGTTCATAAAAGGGGCAAACTTCATCAAAATGCTGACAGCTTAAGTCGTCTCCCCTAAATTAAAGGCAATTAAGAAATTATAAAGTTACTATCTGTTTTTTTAAATTTTTATTTCTACTAAAATTGTAAATAATTGTATTATTTGGTCATATCTTCTGATTATTAGTGAACTTTATGTAAATTTTTTATATGTAGTTTGTAATTGATTTTTTTGTTTGGGAAATGCACTGTTCTTTAAATGGCACTGAACTGGTACTGAAATAGGATTTGTCGCCCTTAATTAAATTTTTTTATAATTTGACAAACTTTCAAGATTTTCAGGTAAAAACTTTTCCCTCCAGACTCGTGAAAAGTTTTTCTCCGTGAGGGGAGGAGTATAGACTGTTATGACGTGGAGCAGACCCTTCTCCATGCGATGACGCCATACGTCAGAAGTTGTTTTGTTTTCAGTTCGAGAAAGCGCAGAGACAGCGACGGTATTGAAGAATGCATGGAGATACGTACCGCGAGTTTAAAAGCCGACCCTTGTGGTTTTAGCACACACCTCAGAACACCGCGAATATAATGTTATGTGAATGTACCCCTGTGTTTTTATGGATATGTTTGTGTCAGTGTAATAAATCGTCCTGTTCGTCCTTTAATTGTGTCCCCATCTGTTTATTGCACGCTACCGTACAGATGAGGAATACTTTTTGGTGGCAGCGGTGGGATTGAACCAGTGCATCGAAAACCAGTGTTTTAAGAAATGATTATTTTTGAATGGGTAAGTGCCAGTTCTAAAACAGTGCCTTTTTAATTAATCTAAAACAGTGCTTTTGTATTAAAGTTACTAAATTTGATTTTGGGGTCGTTTTTGGAACAGGTTGTGTTTATACTATTTAATTGCTTATTTTAGCGGTTGTATTATCGTTTAAGATAAGTATATGTATTTTGGTTTCGATTAAGGTAAATAGTGTTAATGCTATTTAATTATTTGTTTTAGCGGCTGTATTATCGTTTAAGACAAGTATGTGTATTTTGGTTTCGATTAGAGTAAAAGAGTGTTTATGCTATAATTACTTGTTTTAGTGGTTGTATTATCGTTTAAAAGAAGTATATTGGTTTTCCTGAAAGCTAAGCAAAGTATGAGATGAAAATATCTTGTTTTGAACATTTTGAGTTAAGAAAACAATTATTATTTTATTGTGAATATACCATTTTGATTAATCTTGATTATACGATTCATTAAGAGTTGCTATTTACATAGGAATTACCTTCTGTTTTCATGAAGTGAATCTGATTAGTTTGAGAAAATTTTTAAATAGTTTTATTCTGTGTATTCAGATTTAAGACTGATTTTCGTTCTCACACACAAAATAAAAAGGTATTTACTGAATTTACGTATTTCAATTAGAAAGTTTGTTCTCAGAAAATATTATGAAGGTTGTGTTTTGTTAAAAGAATATATTTTCTCATACGCAGTTTGATTTTGTTTTGAATTTTGTGTTGAATAATTTTGAAAAAAAAAATTCTTTATGATTTGATTGCATTATATTGTTTGATTTCATTCGAAAAGAGAAACAGTTTTGGTTTGTTAACCCCTTAACCGTCGTATTATTTTCAAGAAAACGGTCATAAAAGTGCTTATTTCTTTTATTCCAGAAAATTGTATAAAACAAGTGCATATATAGTATATTTATTCATTTTAAGGTTTTGGACATTTTAAGCACTAGAGAAAAAAAATAATTTTTAGGAAAAGCCAACATTGTGACTGAATGTGTGTTTTGTAGTAAGCAGGGAATCATTAAAAATATATGTTTTAAACACTAGAAAGTTTTATTAAACTTACTACGTAAAATAAGTAAACATTTCTAAAATTTTCTACTGTGCACATAATTAAAAAAAAACATAAATTAAAAAAAAAGTAAGCTAAGATTGCATAATGCATATCACAAATACACGTGTGTTTGAGTACCGCTACCATGTATTTAAAAATAAATTATCTCCGAATTAAGTTAAAAATACTCTGGTATTGTCATCTGTTGTGTAAAATTATATATTACAAAAAAATCCGTGCATCAGAATTGGAACGCTCTTATCTTTCAGGCGCATTTTTTTGAACAGTATTGCCCGGAAATTTGACGGGCACGAGAAATAGAGGGAGAAAGCTTAGCCCGTGATTTTGACGGGAGCGAAGGTTAAGGGGTTAAGCAGCTTTCGAAGAAAACAATTGTAATCCCCAGGGAATATTATAGAGTGTTTAATTGTGTTATCATTTTTTTTAGAAACGGAAGTAAACTTCGTAAAGAAATTTATAGATTGGTGTAGTTTGCTTTTGATTTAAGTAGTATCATTAGTAAAATATTAATTAAGTAAAATTAAATAATTATAATGTACGTTGTTCATTTATTATTATTTATGTGTTTAATTGGTTTACTAATGTTTATGATTTTATCGGTATAAGTTATACGATTTTGGGAAATTTAAAGGTGATAAACATTTACATGGTTGCTATTTAAAGTTTTTTTAAAACATTAAGTGGTTTTTTAGAAAAAGTTTAAAAGTGAGTATTTTGTGCATTGTTTATGTACTAAAAGTTTTTGGGGGTCATCTGAGGATCCAGAAAATTAATTTGGTTAATATTAGCGTTAACTTTCCCCAAATTCTAATTGTATCGTTGCTGAGGAATTTCTTGAAAAAATCAAACTATTAAAATGGCCTATCTCGCGAAGGCGCGTAAAGAGGAATTAAGAAAAATTGCTCAAGAGTTAGGAGAGGAGGTTACTGATGATCTTAAAATGATCGATTTAAAGAATTTGATATTAAATAGCAAGAACTATGATGAAGAATTTGTGAATTTGATAATAGTGATAGAATTAAATCTGAAGAGAGGGAAAAAGCTGAACGTGAAGAAAGGGAGCGAATTGAACGTGAAGAGAAAGAGAGAATTGAACGTAAAGAAGAGAGACTTAAAGAAGAGAAAGATAGAGAATTTGCATTAGAAATGAAACGGTTAGAATTGAGTGCTTCTACAGGTGATTCGCGTACGATGCGTACCAATTTCTCAAGTGGCAGTGAGACGAGTCCTAAGATAGAATTATTGAAAATTAACCCAAAATTCGATGAAAAGAAAGATGAAATAGGACTCTATCTAATAAATTTTGAGCGTCGTGCAGAAATGGTTAGAGTTTCTAAAGAAGATTGGGTTGCGTATTTACTCAGTGTTTTGCCCAGTGAAGTAACGAATATGTTGGCGCGAGAACCCGTAGAAAAGGTTAAAGATTACGACTATGTTAAGGAGTTGATACTGAAGCGGTACAAATTAAACGCTGAAAGGTTGAAACAGTTATTTTATAGGCATCAGATGACTTTTGAAAAAAACGTGGCGGATTTATGCTCACGAGTTAAATGGCTATTTCGAAGAATGGATTTCTGAATTAAAGATTACCACGCTTGAACAACTTAAAGAATTAATGGTTAGAGAACAGTTGAAGAGACGTGCGCCCCAAGAAATAAAAGATCATTTCCTGGAAGACTGGATGAAAATAGTTTCTCCTTTTGACTTGGCAGATAAAATAGACGAATATGAAAATATCAAAGATAGTTTCAAAAGAACCGGATATCGACAATCATCGAAAACCTCAGAATACTCTCGGAAGTTAGATGGAAAATTAAGGACTGGAGACAAGAGGTATAAGAATCAAACGAAATACGAGCCGCAAAAGAACAAAGAAAGAGAATTTGAGCAGAGAAAACAGCCGCGATGCTACGAGTGTGGTTGTTATAATCACCTTAGACCTCAGTGTCCAAAACTGAAAGAAGTGGTGGCTGCAAACGATATAGCTGACGGAGATATAGATCACCTGATGGCTCGTTATACCACCTTAGGTAAAGTAAATGGTGCAGAAGTTTCCATACTCCGCGATATTGGAGCCACATTAGATTTGGTTTGCCCTAAGTTAGTGAAACCTTATATGTTTACAGGTGAATATGTGTGGGTGAAATCACCATTGATAGAGACTGCTACGTGTCTACCATTAGCCGAAATAGAATTAGAAGGTAGTTTTGGGCATGTTGTAACGAAAGCAGCAGTATAACCGTATAAATGGGAAGAAAGTAAATATTTGTTAGGAAATAAGACAGCTGCATTGATCGACAGTATGAATAAAAATAAAGATGTGGAAAGTTCAAACACGTTCTTAGAAGAAAGAAGAATTACGAAAGGAAGAAGAGAAATTGCAAGAAATGTCAAATGAAAGTTCTCAAGAGATCCTTGACCTAACCGAAATCACTGATGAAGAAAAAAGTATATTACCATCAGCGGAGCCTTTTGTTGAAACTCCTAATATTTTGAAGATCACACCTGAAGAATTCAATTCAGCTCAAAGTAGAAGCGCAGAATTAAAGTCTCTAATGGAATTAGCTACAGTTAAGGAAAGTGGTAAATTAGAATTAAATAATGAACTGTTATTTTATAAGAAGGAAGACAAACATGGAACTAAAAGACGACTGCTAGTGGTTCAAGAGGAGCATCGTGAACAGTTAATGAAAATTTGTCATGAAGGAACAGCGGCTCATCTTGGAGCAACAAAAACTAAAGATGCACTCTTTAAAAGTTTCTATTGGCCTAACTGTTACCGAGATGTTGAGAATTTCGTGAAGGCTTGTGACAGTTGCCAAAGAGCTGGAAAACCTCAAGAAAAGAAGGCTCCTTTAAAGATCATACCAGTTATCACAGAAATTTTTACGAAAATAAATGTTAATGCTTGTGGGCCTTTGCCCGTGACACTCTCAGGAAACAGATACATTATAACTGCAATTTGCATGTCTTCTAAATATCCAGAAGCAATCCCTGTGGAAAATCTCTGTTCGACCACTGTTGTAAATGCGCTACTTCAGATTTTTAGTCGCATGGGATTCCCTAAAGAATTGCAGACCGACCAGGGATCATCTTTCGTGAGTGCACTTACATCGGAATTTCTAGAAAGGTTTGGAATAAAGGTGGTTCGAAGCTCCGTTTATCACCCCCAAAGTAATCCAGTGGAGAGAATGCACAGAACTCTAAAAAGAATTCTCAGAGTCCTATGTTTCGAATCTGGACCAGACTGGGAAAAAATCTTACCCCAGACTCTTTTCGCTCTTCGAACGGTAACTCATGATAGTACTGGATTTTCTCCAGCTGAATTGGTTCACGGAAAAAACTTAAGAACTCCCATCATGCTTCTCTACGAAAAGTTGAAAGGTGAAGAAGAGACAGAAAGTAGTGTAGTTGAATATGTCTTTGAACTTATAAATCGTATGAAGAGATGCCAAGATCATGCAATTCAGCAAATGGAAAACGTAAAAGAAAAACAAACTATGGTATGATCGAAAGGCTACAGAACGCAAGTTTGAAAAGGGAGACTTAGTACTTGTGGTGGCTCCTTCAAAGCCGAATAAATTGTCCGTTCAGTGGGTAGGTCCTGGACAAATTATCCAACAATTATCTGAAACAAACTATATTGTTAAATTTCCAGACAAAGAAAAAAATCATGTGTATCATATCAATATATTGAAACCTTATTATCAAAGACCAGAAAATGTAAATTTGTTATATACGGAAGAACCAGATGCTGATGAAGAAGAAATGCCATGTTTGCAGCTGAACTCCTGTAAAATGAAGAGTCTGAACTTTTCCAAAGCATAGAGTCAAACTCCCGACTTTCTGAAAGTGAACGTGAAACTCTGAGACTTCTAATATCTGAGTATTCTAGCATTTTCTCAAATAAGCCAGGATGTACGGACCTTACTAAATATGATATTGAATTGGAATCCGAAAAACCAATTTGTACAAAGCCATACCGGTTGTCGCCTAGACAAAGTGAAATTTTAAAGAAAGAAGTAGAAAAGATGCTGACTCTCGGAATAATTGAGGAAGGCGAATCCGACTTTTCATCCCCGCTCATCTTAGTTGAAGTCCCCGGAAAAGATCCCCGACCCTGCATTGACTATAGGAAATTGAACAACGTCACTAAAACGCAGTATTTTCCGCTACCAAATATAGAGCAACTAGTGAAAAGCTATCGAATGCAAATTATATAACTATACTGGATTTGACCAGAGGTTATTGGCAAATCCCATTAACGGCACGAGCTCAGCGTTATGCTGCTTTCTGTACCAGCTTTGGTATTTTCAAACCGTTACGGTTACCGTTTGGACTAAAAAATGCCCCATATGATTTCAGCCGGTTGATGGCTGGACTGTTAAAAACTTGCGAAGAATTTTCCGTGCCATATCTCGATGATGTCGCCATATTTTCTCCTACGCGGGAAGAGCATATAACGCATTTAAAAATTGTATTCGAAAAGATGAAGACAGCTAAGTTGCATATAAAACCATCAAAATGTCAGTTTGCAAAAGTGACCGTGAAGTACTTAGGTCATGTAGTTGGTCAAGGACAACGAAGACCAGAGGAAGTTAAGGTCCAAGCCATAAGAGACTTCCCTACTCCTTCTGCGAAAACACACATTAGGTCATTTCTAGGACTGGCTGGATATTATCGAAGGTACATTCCTAAATTTTCTGTGATTTCAGCACCGACCTACTAAAAGGAAAAAGTCGCATGTCAGCTATAAGATGGACGGAAGCATGTCAAACTGCATTCGATGAACTTAAAAGAAGGTTAACGGAAAGACCAGTGTTGCTCAGTCCAAATTTTACAAAACCGTTCCTCGTACAGTGCGACGCCTCCAATTATGGAATTGGTGTTGTCCTATCACAATTAGAAAATGACGAAGAACATCCAATAATGTACTTAAGTAGAAAGTTTTCTTCCGCCGAACAAAATTATAGTACTATTGAAAAGGAATGTGCAGTAATAATTTATGCTGTACAAAAGTTGAAGTGTTATCTTGATGGACAGCATAAATTCATTATTCAGACGGATCATAATCCTTTAGTGTGGTTAGGGAAAAACAGCGGGGCAAATCCGCGGCTTTTAAGATGGGCCCTAACTTTACAGCCATACAATTATGAAGTAGTTCATAAAAGGGGCAAACTTCATCAAAATGCTGACAGCTTAAGTCGTCTCCCCTAAATTAAAGGCAATTAAGAAATTATAAAGTTACTATCTGTTTTTTTAAATTTTTATTTCTACTAAAATTGTAAATAATTGTATTATTTGGTCATATCTTCTGATTATTAGTGAACTTTATGTAAATTTTTTATATGTAGTTTGTAATTGATTTTTTTGTTTGGGAAATGCACTGTTCTTTAAATGGCACTGAACTGGTACTGAAATAGGATTTGTCGCCCTTAATTAATTATTTTTATAATTTGACAAACTTTCAAGATTTTCAGGTAAAAACTTTTCCCTCCAGACTCGTGAAAAGTTTTTCTCCGTGAGGGGAGGAGTATAGACTGTTATGACGTGGAGCAGACCCTTCTCCATGCGATGACGCCATACGTCAGAAGTTGTTTTGTTTTCAGTTCGAGAAAGCGCAGAGACAGCGACGGTATTGAAGAATGCATGGAGATACGTACCGCGAGTTTAAAAGCCGACCCTTGTGGTTTTAGCACACACCTCAGAACACCGCGAATATAATGTAATGTGAATGTACCCCTGTGTTTTTATGGATGTGTTTGTGACAGTGTAATAAATCGTCCTGTTCGTCCTATAATTGTGTCCCCATCTGTTTATTGCACGCTACCGTACAATGACACCCAATTTCATACCATTCGCTTGAGTCGTTTTTACGTGATGCTGGAACATAAATTTACGCAGTTTAAAAGGATTTTCTCAAAATCCAATCAAGAATTTTTAAAAATTCGACGCCTATGTTAGTTGAGTGACCTCCTATCATGACACCCGATTTCATAACATTCACTTGAGTCGTTTTTACGTGATGCTCGAACACAAATTTACGCACTTTAAAGGGATTTTCGCAAAATCTCAAAATCCAATCAAGATTTTAAAAAATTCTACGCCTTTGTTTTAAGTTGAGTGACCAGCTATCATGACACCCAATTTCATATTATTCGCTTCACATGTTTTTACGTGATGCTTGAACAAAAAAAGCGTCACGAACAGAATGACAGACAGACAAACTTTTTTTTGAGGGTCGCACCGGATTCCCAGGTCCTTGAAACGGATAGAAATCGCAAAATTTTTGAATTCCAAGAAATGTACAGACAAAAGTCTAATTTTATTTATATAGATTTAAAACATTTCACTCGGCAAAATCGCCACACTTGGCAACCACGATGGTTATTTCACACTTATTTCACACATATTCACACGGAAAGATTTCTGTGTAACATACAATAAGAGACAATTCAGATTCTTTTACTGTGATTTATTAAACATCTAGACGATTAAACGATTACACAACATTTATTTTACAAGACAAGTTATTTACAGCATATACAAGAACTGCAGCTACCATAAAACTGCTTTCGGAATTTCATTTCATAAAATGCGCTCGTAAACTATCTTAAAAACTAATCAAAGGCAAAGTTCTTTCTTTTTCCAGAAGATTCTCAGTTCAAGTTGAGAAGTGCGGTCCCTGCTTCTTATGAAAATATCGATAAAAAGTATATCATGAAAAATGGAGCTCAAGTCATACTAGAGCTGTCGCAACATTCTGCGCGGAGAACATAAAAAATCTCTTAAATTCCGGGAACGGGTGGACTTTCAAAGTTTTAAAGGGGACTATCATTTATTCTATGTTACTATTTTACATATCTGTGTAAAATTTCAGGCTGATAGGTCCATTTTTGTGGAGTTGTATACTAATCAAATCCACTAACTGACAAACAGAATTTCATTTTTATTTATAAGGATGTGTTTGCTATATAACTTATCCTTTTGATAATGTTTTTAAAAGATTCGTAAAATTTGATATCGAGTGTTTTGAAGTGACTAAACATTATCCGTGTTTGGAACTTTATTCTGATAATGTTGAGTCACTTAGCAAAGGAAAACAGGCATACGAAAATGAAAAATCTAACCTCAGAATAAGGAAAAATGCATTGTGAGCATAACCTAGGAAACACAACTTTTTTTCTTTTAAATTAATATTTCGTTCTCTGAATAACAAATTACACAAAGCGAGCAGTTCTCTGTGACACATGCTTTTTTATTAATAAGTTAACTGTTTGCGCATCATAAGGAAATATGTTTACGTATATCATTTATTTGACTTACATTTTGTGAGTTTCTCAATACCCGATCTTTCCTTATTATTCCTTGTTATTATTTGGGTCTAAGAAATGAAAGCGTGTACTTTTCCCGGACAAAAACGCGTTCGATCACGAGAATGAGACACAGGGCAGTTCGTTCAAACATGCTGCCCACGCAACTTCGAAAGTTCACAAACTTCTGGGACATTCTAGAACATTCTCTTACCAACATTCTCAATTATTCTTCAAAAGGGGCCGTGCTAGCCCAGTGGTTAAAGCGTTGTACTCGTAACCGGATGGTTGTGGGTTCGATACCGGCGTACCACTAAAGACCACCGTGTACATGCGGTGTACGTGCACGTTAAATCCATGGTTCAGAAAGTCCTCTCGGCGGTCGCTAGGAGTTTCCGAGGGGTGCTAATATTCAGAAGTCCCCCATCTTCTGATGAGGTTTCAACCTGCGGCGGGAAATTCCTGGAAGGACGTATATGTAGCTCTAAGCGACACATTCAGTGACGCGAGCTGTCCTCTCCTGGCAAATAAATTATTCTTCAAAATGCTTATGCTTACAGCTGCCAATTATAGAAATACCATACAATATTACCGAACATTTCGAAACATCCTCGAACATTGAGCCCGAACTTTCTACGACATTCGGATAAGCAAATCCACTTTGTCACTCGACTCCCAACTGCTCTAGAAGTCCATTAGTGGGATGTCCTCTTTTGACCCCCATATCTCAGAACTATCGAAAGTACCACACTATAAACCGCTCCCCCCTCTTTGCTGCTGCGTTGCGGATTATAGCAGCAAGCACAGAAAACCATACTTCCTTTTATTATACTAGAGGCCAATAGTCCGGGAGCCAGCGACAGATTTTGGTCAGTTATTTCTTCCCGGCCGATAATTCGTGAGATGATTAAGATAGTTGTGTGTTGAAGCCTGGTGATCGTCAGCTGCCGCACCATGGGTGGGTTGGGCGGCGGCCGCCTTCCAGACACGTAAAAAAAAAAAAAAAAAAAAAAAAAAAAAAAAAATCAGTCATTTCCTCTCGGTTGAAAATTTCTAAAATAATAGTTGGCATAGTACTTGTTTGAAAAAAAACCGTCAGCTGGCCAAGCGGCGGTGGATTATACGTCAGCTGCTCATACGAACATGTAAAAAAAAATTTTTTTTTCAATGATTTCCTCCCGGTTGAAAATTTGACAGATGTTAGTTTACATTCTACTTTAAATAAAAAAACAAATCAGCTGGTTGTATGCCGGTGGAAAACCCGTCAGCTGGCACAGTGAAAGTGTGGCGCGGAAAGGTAGTGTGGCCGCCGATAGCCTATTTCAATGCACCAGCTGACGGGTTTTCCCCCGGCTACGGCCAGCTGAATTTTTTTACTATGGCAAGAATAATGTCAACTATTATTTGACCAATTTTCAACCGGGAGGAAATAACACACTTTATTTTATTGGACACAACGCGCTGATATCCTCAATAATCCTACTATTTTTCATAATTATGCATAGAAAAAAAAAACAATCTGTGCTACTTTAAAAACTTGAAAATCACCGGTTTCCTCATTTTTAAGCGATTTTTTGGCATTTTCAGCTCCATTTTATTTCTCCGAGTCAAAAAAGTTTATCATTTGTGTGACAAAATTCGGCTCTGCAAGCGGAAAAGGACGTTATATTGACGTTATATCCGGCTTTAAAGGAAAAATTGTGATTCCTTCCTTTTAAATTGCTTTTCTAGATTACACAGTTTAATTTTTCTTCTCAAAAATAAGTCGAGGATTTCGAGCCAAGCAAAGAAATCGTCTGCCTGTACATAAGAATGGCTATGTATACAAAATGAAATCTTTCGAATGCGAAAATTTTTCATGTTTTCAGAATAGCATAATTTGATCGTTTTGGGAATATAAAAATTAATATTTTGGAACTGGCGATATTTTGAAATAGTCAGTGGAAACAGATCGTCCAAACGTTTCGGAAGGATGGATCTTAAAAAGACTGTTGAACTGCTTTAAATTACTTAATAAAATGTCGATTGTGAATCCGTTTTGCGTTTTTTGCAAAAAGGCTACTTCAAAATTGAAGCCTTTCAATAAAGAAAATTTGGGGAAGTGCAGCGAAATTCTAATTATTCGAAAACAGAATAATTTAGTTGGAAAAGAAATAGTAATTCCTGCACAGCCGAACGATTTTCAGCTGTACCACAGCGAGTGCTACAGAAGCTTTACAGCTTTACCACCAAAATACAGAGTCGCCACATCAACAGTAGCATTGTCTTCTTCAATTGCAGCATTGTCTTCTTCAACTGCAGCATCGTCTTCTTCATTTGCAGCACAGTCTTCAACAACAGGGTATGAAAAGTGATATAATTTTTTATAGACTGTTATGAACTGAAAAGTTTAATATATATATATATATATATATATATATATATGTAATGTATAAAAAGGTAATTTGGGTTTTACTAGTTTGGGTATTGGTCAAGCGAGTACTTTCACTGTAAGTTTTACTTTCCTGTCATACTTGCCACGCGCGCTCTGGTGCTATGTTTTATTTATTTTGTTATTTGTCAAATATCAGGCCGTCGATTCTGAGCTCTTTAGATGTACACGTGTCCCCACGCCCTTGTAGCCCCGGATGCGGGTCATGTTGGTAAATGTGTGTGGTTCGATCAGAGATAAGAGAGAGGCGGAGTTATGTCTTCGAAAACCACGTGGTGTGGTAAGCGTAAATACTCCCGCACATCGAAAATCGTCAGACTTCTGCCACTGGAACTGCTTAATGAGCCCACGCTGATTCTTGTACCCGTCTCCCCTCCCCTCTTCTCATTCTAAATTGTAATTTAAATGTAATGTTCAATAAACCATATTACCTGCCTTAACTCTGAAACTTTACTTGAAATATCTGACGTCTCAAATAGCCGACAGGATGATTGCCTGTGTGCCAATTAAAAATTTTAAATTGTAAAAAAATTAACGCTCAAAAGTCCGGGAGACGGGTTCATCGCCCATCGTTCGCAGGAGATGCAGCGCGCCTCTTCGCCGACCAGCCGATGGCATACTCCCTTGAGTCCGCTCTCCGCCGGCCAATTTCGTCGAGCCCTGCTCTGGGAGATTTCAACACCGACTGATGAGTCAGGTTATCTTCTGAAGTACTTCACAGAACGTCCTGTACGTTCTACGCCGTTAATGCCGAAATGGAAGAACGTCTGCATTGATGAACAGCCTATGCGGTATTTCTGCAGCGCTCATCATACCGAAATCTGCGCCTCCTAATTCATCTTTTTTTTTGTTCTTTTTCGCACGTTCGCCACAAACCAAGAGAAACTCCTGTCATCATTACGGCGCGGCGGTGCGTCAAAATTTACTGCCTTCGTTGCCCCAAAACAGGGCCTCTCCTTAGAGTGTCCAACTGGTTAATCATTTCCCCCTTTTCTCCGTGCCGAATATTTTTGTTTTTGTGCGTACAACTTGTTGACCGAAACTCCTCCTGCCTGCATTTAACTTGGGAGAGAAGATTTTTTTTTTGTGTGTGTGTTTTGTTTATTGTTGAAGAATGACGATTTCAACTTGTGGATATTGATTAAGTGAAGTACGTATATTTTCAGAGTTGAAGTGAACATTAGAGCATTATATTTAAATGGTTATTAATTGTGTGTGTTATTTTAAAGTGCTATTTTAGTGTTGATGAAAAAAAAATTTTTTTTTGATATATCTGCATTTTTTTCATTAATATAGTATTTTCATTAAGGTAAGATTTTGTAAATTTATTGCAGTATTATTATTAATGTTGCTAAATAAGATTTCTGAATGCAATTATTAAATGCTTCTCCGTTCAGGTAAAAATTTAGAAAAAAAATTTCAGCATGTCGTTAGATGGTAAAGAAAATACACAAGCTATTGCCACTATGTCCCTGCAAAAAAGTGATGAGTTTATTGCCCCCTTTAATTTTGAAGATAATATGAGTTTTGAAAGTTGGATAGCGTATTACGAACGGTGTTGCTTACAACAAAATAAAGACGAAGAC
>JAWZYV010017425.1:0-32924 GCA_038373885.1 Cheiracanthium punctorium | reverse complement strand
ACCTCGCATTAAAAATATAACAGCTAGAAGCAAGAATTAGAAACCACAACTGGAAAAATAATAATAATAATAATTATATATATATACATATAACTAATAAGTAAAACACTATGTACACTGCAAATAAGACATACCTCGCATTAAAAATATAACAGCTAGAAGCAAGAATTAGAAACCACAATTGTTGGAAAAATAATAATAATTATAATTATAATTATAATAATAAAATATAAGTATATATATGTTACCGGTTTAGCATGATGCCCAAACAAGAATAAACGTGCATAATTCTCGCAAACTTTCAAAATCGATTCCAAAATTTGGAAAAATTCAACTCTTACAGTTTAAGCTAAATGGCATTGAGTTAATCTATCATACTTCCAAATTTCATTCCGTTCCAATGATGTCCGACTAAATAAGTGTAAAAGATATAATGATCAGCAAGATTTTTTGGGAGGGGGGAGTTGTTTTGTCCTTTTTAAAAGCTTGAAGCTGAGAAATATCGAAAAAAGTACACAAACAAAAGTCTTTTTTTCTATATACACATAATTTGCATCCTATGCAGAAACGTTACTCCCAAGTTTTCCCTGCTTTAAATTTGAAGCTGTCGTTTTAAAATTGAAAACAGGTATTTATTGGAAAATTTGAAATCAAAGAGAAACAGGAGTGTGCCTCTAAAATAATATTAGCAAATTTTTCCTCCAATGCTTTGAATGCAAATAAATATCACTAAACTTTTTTCTTAAGCGTCTTCCGTGAATTAAAATCTTCTACATTCAAAAGCTTACTCTTCCACAATAGAAATAAAAACTCTTGCAGCATTCAGAATAACGGCTTTCACAAGTGTGTCAAATATTTAAATGAATTCTGACGAGAGAGACTAACTTTCTTAAGCAGTTGTCTTCTGAAACGATTTTCTTCAAAAGTACTCCTTTTCCCCCTGACCCCTCACGCCTCCCTACCCTCAAATAAAGGCAAGTTTTCGTCTCTGATACTCGAGCATAAATACAAAACTGGAAAGCTGCAAGCGCCTCGCAGAGTCACATTAAAGAGCGGGAAAAGAATGCCGAAATTTCTGTTTTATATTTCTCACGTTCGTAAACGCAGTTTTGTGGTTATGACAACTGAACAGGCGAAAGAGAATGAAAATACGCTGGGAACAAGATTAAATTTCTGCCGTCTGAATGTGAAATATAAATATTTATACTTGAAAGTACATCTGCATGGAGCAGCAGAATTTTGAACGATTAAATTCTTATATTAAGCACTCGAAAACACAGTTTAAAGTTTTAGCATAAAATTAACTTTGTGGGTACGAAAAGCTTTTAGAAGTCTGATAATTTAGTTTTGAGATTATTTTCTGTTTTAATGATTCAGTCGGTTAAATGATTATCGTCGAATGCTTTTCTTGAACCAAAAACACATTGTAAAAGGTAAGAATAAAGGTTCTAGTCAATTTTTATCTTAATTTTAATAAATGTAAACCTGATAAACAGGTTTGTAAATGCAATAATTTCTGTGGAGTAAGGTGGGATAAAATGTGCATATGAAAATAGGCTTTCTTTTACTATTCAGCTGTTTCCTGTTACTGATAATGTTAAAGAAGCAAATTTTTTGGTTACTTTATGCAATGTGCCCTTCAAACCTGAAAACAAAATTGCAAAAATGCAGTTGCAGAATACTATGTTTGAACGTGCTTATAACAGTCCGCTTAGATCTGAAGCTCTCACAAATGCTGTAATTCTCACACAAAATGAAACACTTCCACAGGCAAAAACTCATTGGAAATTTACGAGGGAATTCATAAACAGTCCCTCTTACTCAGCAATGAACAATTCACACGTAGCACTTATAAACAGGCTTGAAAAAGCAAGTTAAATATAGCTTTCTCTGTCTCTTTACAGCATAATACAGCGAACACACTCAACGAATGCTCCGTGAGAAACTGAATCTTCTGTGTCACTGCCTCCTGCTTATATGTGTTGCCGAAGTTAAAGGAAGGTTCTCGAAGAATGTATTTTCCGATGATTCTACATAAAGCGGGACTTCTGAACTTTTAAATCCCCATTGTAAAAATCGCGCCAAATGTCCAAAATTTCGCCAAGCTTGGCGACTTTGGGGGAAAACATCGTCAAATTTGGAGCCAAAAATAAGTCCTCAAAAAGTTAGGCCAACGAAAAGTGAGCATTAATATTTCTCGAGATTTCTAGAAAACCCTATACAAACCAATAGGGAAACCCAAAACTTCGTATCTTTCATTCCTAGTTTCATTCCTAGTCGATTTTGAAGCAACAAAATGCAAATTTTAACTATTACTATTTTAACTAGAATACGAATTTTAAACTATTTTCAATAGCCAGGAGGCAAAATAGACCGAAAATTTGCAACAATACTATTTGAAAACGTAAAAATATTTTTTAAAAGTTTAATATTCTTTTAAAATTAAGAGTTCTTTTTTCCGTAAAGGAGGTGTAAAATGGGCAGTAAATTTTACTAAATAATAATAATAGTAGCAATACATTTTATTAAATTTTATTTATTTCCTCTCATGACGTACGAATTATCCAAATTTTAAAAAACTATGGCTTAAGATTTATAAAAAGCATTAGACTGTAAGTTATACTGTACCTTACATGCAATTTTTAGAAGTGAGCAGGGTTACAATATGCTAGACGATCTTTTCGCCAATGTTTAATTAAGGATATCGTTGTTTTTTTTATGCATGACAGAATCAAAATATTTGTATTTATTGAATAACATTTTATGACTTTTTATAGACATTTAACACTTTTTTTTATTGACGGTTTTATCGACAGTAAGTTGCAGCTTCTAACATTGGAAATGTCACAACTGCCAAAGAAAATTTGATAACTATATTACCTGCTCATAATTATCTATACGTTGTCATTTGGTGCGTTGAGTCCTTAATTTTCACAAAATCAGTAAAACGATTATTCTAACATCTCAAAGAAAAAAAGTTTCTTTTAGTAGTGTAAGCATCACGCTATCACATTTCATTGTGTGCATTTTTACCGTTTTAGCCTGCTGCCCGACCAAAAAAAAAAAAAAAAAAGCATACAATTTTCACAAATTCTCAAAAAATATTCTTAAATTTGTAAACGTCCAACACTTACTGTTTAAGTTGAGTAACCATCTATCATGCTTCCGAATTTCACTCCATTTCAATTTATGCGCGACTAAAGAAGTGTCAAAGATAGAATGACCAACTAGTTTTATCGGGGAGGGGGGGTCGTTTTGTCCGGTTTTTTTTTTTTTTTTTTTTTTTTAAGTTTCAAGCCGAAAAATATCGAAACCTTTTTGAATTCCAAGCAGTATACTAAGAAAAGTCTTCTTTATATACATCATAATACAACATAAACTGAAAACTTTGGGGGAAAATTACTGCTAAGTTTATCCTGCTTTAAATTTGAACCTGCCATTTTTACTTTCCGAACATCTACCATGTAAGGAAAGTATTGAAATCATGAAAAAATTTGACTTCGAGATTTTGGTGTTTTTACACGTTTTGAGGGCTTCTGAATCCATTTATGCTATTTTTACGAGATGTATGTATGTATGTGTGTATGTGTGTGTGTGTGTGTGTATGTGTGTTTGTGTGTATGTGAGTGAACACGATAGCTCCTGAACGGAGCATTCGATTGAGCTCAAATTGGATATATATGTCATAAACCACCGTCGCAAGACCGGTATTGATTTTGGTGTGTATAGGACTGATAGTTTTTCTACAGGGCTACGACAAAGATTTCTTTTACATTATGGCCTATGGGGGGAATTTCTTGAAAGTGCGCTAGCGTTTAAACGATACATTCGATTGAGCTCAAATTCGGTATACATGTTATAAACCACCATCCTAAGACCGGTATTGATTTTGATGTGTATAGGACTTGTAGTTTTCTACAGGGCTACGACAAAGATTTATTTTACATTATACCGTATGGGGAGAAATTCTTGAGAGTGCGCTAGCGTTTAAACGGCGCATTCGATTGAGCTTCCATTTGGTATATATGTTGGAATTATTCATCGATTAAAATTTATTTAAGTGCTTGGTAATGATCTTAATCGTAAGTGTTCGGAAAGTCGAGTGGAGTCACTCCAGATTTTTAAAATTAGAAAATGATATTGATGGTAAAATTTTAAATAAAAAAAAGTAACAAAGAAGCTTTCATCGTGTGCGTCTCTAAAATAATGTTAGCGAATATTTCCTCAAATGTTTTAAAAGCAAAGAAATATCACTAAACTTTTTCAGGGTGTCTTCTTCGAATTAAAATCTCCTGCATTCGAAAACTCAGTCTTCCACAACAATAGAAATAAACACTCATTGCAGCATTTAGGATAACGTCGTTCACAAATGTGACAAACATTTAAATTAATTCTGACGGGAAAGACTTAACTCTCTTAAGCAGTTGTCTTCTGAAACAATTTTCTTCAAAGGTACCCCCCCCCCTTCCCTCAAATAAAGGCAAGTTATCGTCTTTAATACTCCAGCATAAATACAAAACAGGAAAATTGCAAGCGCCTCGCAAAGTCACGTTAAAGAATGCGGAAATTTCTGCTTCCTATTTCTCACGTTCGTAAACCCACAGTTTTGTGGTTATATGAGTATTGAATAGAGAAAATACGCTGGGAACAAGATTAAATTTCTGCAGTCTGAATGTGAAATATAAATATTTGTACTTGAAACTACGTCTGCATGGAGCAGCAGATTTTCGAACGATTAAATTCTTATTTTAAGCACTCGAAAACGCAGTTTAAAGTGTTAGGATAAAATGAACTTTGTGTGTTTAAAAGCTTTAAAAAGTATGTTAACTTAGTTTTGAGATTTTCTGTTTTAAAGATTGAGTCGCTTAAATCATGATCGTCGAATGCTTTTGTTGAACCAAACAACACATAGTAAAAGGTAAGAAGGTTCTAATCTATATTTATTATAATTTTGATAAATCTAATACTGAAAAACATGTTGTAAATGCAATAATTTCGATAGAGTTAGGTGGTGGGTAGGAAAATAGGCTACTTTCTATTACTGATAATTTTAAAGAAGCAATTTATTGTTTTGCTTTATGCAATGTGCCTTAACCTTAAAACAAAATAGCATAACTATACTATTTGTAAATGCAAAAATATTAAACTTTATTAAGAGCTGCGTTTTCCCTAAAGGAGGTGTAAAATATTTGTTGTTGTTGTTTTGGTATTAAGGCCAATTATCTACGCGAGAGATCAAGGCCTATGGGCTGGGTGCACTCCGTGGGGGTCTTCCTAAGGGGTCCTAACCCATATTTATGATAAGTTTAGGAGAAAAACACGGAAAATTCCGAACTGTTAGGTCGGTGGGTTCGAGCTGGTTTTGAACCAGGCACTTTCCGTTTCCCCGTTCAGAGCGCTATGCGCTCGGCCCCTGGTCGGGCAGCTGTCAATAAATTTAACTATATAATAATAAAAAAATAATAATAGCAATAATAATAATAATAATAATAATAATAATAATAATAATGCCTTTCATTAAATTTTATTCATTTCCTCTCATAACTTACAAACTACTGAAATTTAAAAGTATTATGGCATAACATTTATACAAAATGCATTAGACTTCAAGTTATATTGTTCCGTACATGTAATCTTTGAAAAAGTGCAATGTTAAAATTTGCTGGGAGATCTTTTTATCTAAGGTTTAATTAAGTCAAATTTTATTTTCAGTGCATGAAAATGTTAAAATTTGCATTTATTGCATATGATTTTATTACATTTTATTGACCGTTAAATCTTTATTAGATAACATTGTTGTCGCTACGTCCAAAGGCAATTTGATAACTATATATTCTGTTCAAAACTAGCTATACATTACCATAAAACACAGAATTTGGCGCGTTGAGTTCTTAATTTCCACAAAATCGGAAAAACGTCTACTCTAACATCTGAAAGAAAAAAGTTTTTTGAAGTAGTGTAAAGATCTAACACACTATCAAATTCCATTATGTGCATTGAAACCGCTTTAGCATGATGCCCGAACAACCTTTTTTGACGCAGCTGGCTGTGCCGCACAAAAAGGGTCAAAAAGGGGTCTCTGGATCTGCGGCACGCGATGAACGTTTCGATATTCCGCCATCTTGCTGGTCGTTAAGTCGAGTGATGGCAACGGCTGCCCTTTTTACAGCATTGGGCCATCTATCCAGCTGTTCTCGCATTCTTCCATTTTGCAGCAGATGTCAGTGCTGTTAAAAAAAATCGTGACGATTTTTTTTACAGGAAATGACGTGCTAAAAAGTAAAGGATTCTCGTGGAGCTATGTCACCCGCAACTATTTTTATAGAAATCAAATCTATTCTTCCTGACTGGCAACAGTCAAAACGACAGAGTTTGGTGTTCCCAGAGCGGGAACACTGCGCGTTAAAGGGTTAAGAAATGTGTCAAACATTTAAATGAATTCTGACCAGAGAGACTAACTTTCTTAAGCAGTTGTTTTCTGAAACAATTTTCTTCGAAGGTACTCCCTCCCCCCCCCTCCCCTCGCACTCACCCACATACCGCCCTACCCTCAAATATAGGCAAATTTTCGTCTTTGATACTCGAGCATAAATACGAAACTGGAAAACTGTAAGCGCCTCGCAGACTCACATTAAAGAGCTGGAAAAGAATGCGGAAATAGGCGAAAGAGAGGGAAAACGCGCTGGGAACAAGATTATATTTCTGCAGTCTGAATGTGAAACATAAACATTTTTATTTGAAAGTGCATCTGAATGTAGAAGAAGATTTCTGGACGATTAAATTCTTATTTTAAGCACTGGAAAACGTCGTTTAAAATTCTAGAGTACAAGTAATTTTTTGTGTCTAAAATGCTTTTAAAATTTTTAAAAGAATTTTAAGATTCTCTGCCTTAATAATTTAGTGTGTTAAATCATTATCGTGGAATGCTTTTATTGAACCGAAAACACATAGTAAAAGGTAAGAATAAAGGTTTTAATTATTATTTTAGTATAATTTTATTCAATCCGATTCTGAGAATCTTTTTTCGAATTCCGGTTATTGTAAATTTAGTTATTTCCTTCGGATAAAGTGGAGTAAAATATGTGCGAAACATGCATTTTTAAAAAATTATTTTAATAGTTTAATTTTTTAAATGTTGTTTATAATGTTAAATACATATCTTTTTTGTTATTTTATTGTTTTAATTATTTTATTTTGATTATTTTAGTTTAATATTAAACATAATTAAGATCTGGTTTCGTTTTCATAAAGATGGGAGAAAATGAAATGGAATGTGTCAGGAAAGAATATTTTGCGAAGTAGTATTTTTTTTTCTATATTTTGCCTCTTTTTTAGTTAATTCTTTGTTTTATTTGAACTTAAAATACTAGCTTATCTCAAAATAAACAAGAATGAAAATATCCAAGAAATAAATAAGGAAATATTCTAAATTGAACTTTACACAAAGCTACATATTTTAACACATTTATATAACTTCCTGCAAAACTTTTTGTTTTGTTTTCCACTTTATGTTGCAAACAAAATAAAGTAATTAAAAATTGCCCGTAATAAAACCCCTTATGCATCGTATAGAATTTTGTATTTTAAAAATTAATGAATAAAAATCAAGTAAATTGTCTCTTGCAAAAATCATTAAAAACTAGTAAAAAAATTATTTTAACAATTTTTTTAACCACTTAGTTTAAATGAAAATATACTGGCTCTTTGTTGCAGAATCTTTTCCTATATTTTATAAGATTACCAAAATAAAATTAAATATTTAAAATCCTAATAAATGTTTCTTTGGTCGTAATACTGGGAATAATTGACATAAATTATTAATGTTTCATATCATTTTTGGTGCACCCAATTTCAGTATCTAAAAATAATTTTCACAGTTATTTCGCATATTCCACATAATTTTACACCTGTGACTCTTTTCTTCATATATTTTTTTTAGTTTTCTAGAAAAGGTAAAGGTTTAGGCACAAAATATCTGTGACATTCACTTATTTGATTTGTGCAAGAAACAGGATTAACTATGACCCTGATAAAATTCTTTTTTTAAAAATTTGATTCCGCAATAAATTCTCCTGCACACACAGTAATTTCTGTTTTGTGAAGTCTTTCCTGATCCAAAAATAAATAATTCCAGCTTTTCACAATCGATGTCGATTGTCGTCTGCCCGTCTCCCCCCCCCCCCCCCCCCCACACACGCCATTTCCTCTGCACCATTCAAGAGACCCGACGTTTGCATCGTAAATATTGGAGAACACCTGTCAAGAGAAATGAAATAGAAGAGGAAATTAAAGTCACTTGTCGCAAATAAACGTCGAAAAGATGCTCTGGAATATGAAATATGCACGGGAGATATTAAATTTTTCTTCCAGTTCCCCCCACCCCCTTTCCCCCTTTGTGTATTGTACATTTGACAGGATTGAAGTCGAAGAGAGATAGATAGCCACGCGAGGCATCTTCAGAATGTACGGAGACACGAATGTACGGAAGGGGAAAATTACGTTTTAAACATTTAAAACCGGTGAAACACGCAACTGCCTCCAAAAAATGCTATATTTCTACTCTGTAAAAATGTGTTACAGAAATACGTAAGGATTTCCGCATCTCCTGCTTAGCTTTCTTCTCCATATGTGCAGTGAACAGAGGCTAAGTACTTTGTGTTCCATTTTGTTGTTGTTGTTATTGTTGTTGTAATATGGCTGTATATGAGCAAACGGTGTAGAGCATTTTGACCAAACTGCCGCTCTGCGACAGGTCTCCCCCCCCCCCTCTGCATAACGCTTTGAGTTCAGAAACGTGCTAACTAGGACGTTACTATTGGAAAGTGTTTATAAAATTTAGACCAGTCGGTCCTATTTATTTATTTTTTAATTCTTACCTTCATCAAAGTTTTATTTATATATCCTAGTATTTTAACACTTTAACGCGCAGTGTTCCCGTTCTGGGAACACCAAACTCTGACATTTTTACTGTTGCCAGTCACGAAAAATAGATTGGATTTCTATAAAAATAGTTGCGGGAGACATAGCTCCAAGAGAATCCTTTACTTTTTAGCACGTCATTTCCCGTAAAAAAAGGGTCACGATTTGAACAGCACTGGCATCTACTTAAAAATGGAAAAATGCGAGAACAGCTGGATAAACTGCCCAATGCTGAAAAAAGGGCAGCCGTTGCCATCGCTCGACTTAACGACCAGAAAGAGGGCGGACGATCGAAACTTTCATCGCGTGCAACAGATCGAAAGACCCTTTTTTGACGACAGCTGGCTGTGCCGGCACAGCCAGCTGTCGTCAAAAAAAGATCTGGCAACGGCTGCCCTTTTTTCAGCATTGGGAAAGGGTTGCGCCTCAAAGGGTTAACTGTTTGATAGGCGAAACCTAAACATCTAAAAGAAAAATTAAACAACTGTTGAAACAGCAAAACATTTTACTCTATTATTTATAGAGGTGGGAATTTATTTAAAAAAAAAAATAGGATCGACTGCGAGGACTGATTTAGACTCAATAAAAGTAAGAAACAAAACACAGAATTACGATCTTAAAGAATTTTTTCTTAGTCAAGAAGTTAAAAACTGCAATCACATAGTTTGTAACTTTATAAAAACAACAACAAAAAATTTAGAGGCAAAACGATCAAAGAAATGCCCTCAAAAACTAGCTTTACTCTAGCCTAAAAACGTTACATCGCTTGGGTTTTCAATGCTTTGCCAATGAAATTGTAAAATGATAGTGAACAAGTATGCATTTTATTTAAGTGCAATACAATTTCAAAAATTTCCTTCACAAGAAATTTATCAGTGCTATTTGAGAATAATTCTTTTCTATCCATGCAATTTTTAAAATGTAGCAATAACCATTGGAATGCCAACTTTTATTTTTATCATCAAACTGGACCACATTTAATAATGTAATTCCTTCGACAACAAAAAAATCTACAAACTGCCATCTTATAAAACTCCACCAGATAAATAATGAATAAAATATGAACTTACAGCTAATAAAAGAAGTAAACGAAAGCACTGTATAAAAAATACAAAATCTCTAACCATCCACTTTTCCTTAATGGCACATTTTTTTGTTCAGTTCTTCAAAGAGAACATTTTTTATTCATATTAAGAGACGCGTTCTAAATATTATGTCCCTAATGAACAGCACAATGGCAATAAAAAATGCATGATAGAACTTTATATACAAAAAAATACGGGAAATATAATGTCATTTTTTCGTAATAGCATTCATATAAAAAATAAATTATGTAACTAAAAAACTTCAGCAAACTTCTTGTATACATAACATCTAGTGAGCAAAAAAAATTTTTGAAAAATTAATGGAATAGCGGTTTTTTCCACTATTTTTTCGGAGATTGTATAAATTTTTGTAAATTTCTGAAAAACTACTAAAAATAAAAAAAGTTAAATAAATCAGTTAAGAGCGTTTCAAAAAACATAAATAAATAAATAAATACATATAAAAATGGAACTATTAAACTTATAACAGAAATTGCACATAAATTATAACTATCGCCATTCGAATTTTGAGTCTGAGAAAAACACAAAATTCATTTCTTAGTTTTGTACTATCTTTAACCCCTTCCGTCTCGCTCATTTCTCGTGCCCGTGATATTTCCGGGACAATTCTGTTCAAATGTTATGCGCAAGAAAGATAAGAGCATTTCAATTCTCATGCGCGAATTTGTTTTAATATCTCGTTTTACAAAACAGATGGCACCACTAGACTTTTTTTAACTCAATATGGAGATCGTTTATTTTTAAATACATGGTAGCAGTACTCCAGTGCGTGTATTTGTGATATGCATTGTGCAATCTTATCTCAAATTTTTTTCTACACATGTTTAAAGAAAACTTTACAAATATTTATTTATTTTAGAAAGTCAGTTTAGTAAAATTCTTCTTCAGTGTTTAAAACATATTCTAGAAAACACATATTCAGTCGCAATAACCCTAAATGTTGGCTTTTTCTAGAAATATAACTTGTTTCTTCTAAAAAGATGTCTAAAACCTTAAAATGAATGCATTTACTATAGGAAGGTGACTATATATCAGATTAAAGAGCGGGAAAGGGATGTTTAGGAAGATTTTGAAACAAAATTGGAGAAGCCATGAGGTACGGAATTTTCGCAAACAAAAAAAAAAACAGAAATTTCACAGATAAAAAAAAAATGGAATTTTAAAAATTCGCTAAAATTTGCAAAAACTAATAAAACATTTTTATTCACTTAAAATTTATATTCACTTAAAATTTACATTCTATTAAATATCAAATTTATATTCTCTTAAAATTTATATCTAATTAAAAGCTACGTTATCATCATTTCAACGTTTGACTGTTTTGCAGTCATCCTTCGGTCCGTAACGTCACCGTTACGGATTGAAGAAAGGATAATTTACTACTCTGTGTCATTTTGATGTTGGTTGAGTGCAAAAGATATATTTTTCACCTAAGCACAAAAATACGAAATCTTCGCATAAATTCGCTTCTATTCAAAAATTACTTACATTTCGGATCTATTCGCAATAATAAGACTGAAATTAAAATTTCACATAAATCCGCATCTATTTCGTAAAGACGAAAATTCCGTACCTCTCGTTCTAATCGAACTTGTTCAACGTTTCACCATGCAATGATTAATTGCGCCCTTTCTATGAAGAAACGTTTCACCATAATTTGGCTCCATTGATAAGTTCAAGCACCAAATCATGGTCCAGCGTTTCTCCAGAGAAAGGTTGCAGATAATTAAGCACCATGGTGACATGTTAACTGCTTTTATTAACAGTGTATAAGTTTTATTCAATTCTCATAATACTTGACTTCTGTGTATAACCTCTATAGTGAAAAATAAGTCATCCAATGCTATTCAATTGGAAATTGGCTTCTTTTCTTGTACAGGAAAAAAATTGGTAAGCACCCATTTTCTACTACAAGAATGAAAAATAAGCCATCTAGTGCTATTCAAACTATAAAGGAAACAAATGCGAATGCTCAATTAGCCGATATCTTCAGGACCTCATTTGACAGCTTTCCCTGAAGTTGTAAAATATTGGCCTAACCGGAAGCGCCAGCGGATTTTAAAATAAATCTATCGCGCTTTCTAATTTACTTGCTCCAAAATGAGTCTCCCCAGCGTCTCCCAAGCAGCGAAATGAATTTCCTATAATTAAATTTTCTAAAATTAAAGCCCAAGTTATTTCTGCAAATATTGCGGATTTCGGCCATAATCTATTTTTCGATGGTTAATTAAAATGTCTCAATAGCTGGGTTACCCCCCCTAATTCAAGTTTCCATTTGGAAAGTAAGCAGTCACGTGTCAACACACGTGTACGGGAATATGTTTTCCTAATGAAACTAGTTCCAGAAATGAAATTCCCTTCCGTAGCCGCCACGCGGCGTCTTATGCATTTATTTAATCAAAACGTGCTTCAAACTAAGATGAGCTTTAGCATTCATTCGACTTTTCTTGAAATCGCTTCTAGTTTTCATTTGCAGAAAAGCTACCTGAAATTTTGATTCCATTCTGTTGGATAAGAAGAGTTACTGAGGGGAATTATGACTTTTTTGAATTACCATGTATCTCAGATTATAACACGCACTTTAAGCTTCGAAAAATTATTTCACTTTTTCGCCTGCGTGTTATACGCCGAAAACAAAATCCTTTTCACTTTCTTCGTCTACTCCCCCCCCCTTTTTTTTTTCCTGTTTCTTTAATGTGTATATACGTGTGTTACTGTCTTTCTTTTTCGTTTTTATTTTAAAAAAAATTATATATATATATATATATATATATATATATATATATATATATATATATATATATATATATATATATATATATATATATTTATTGTGCTGTCCTGTTCGTGGTTTTATTTTATTAAAAAAAAAAAGTGTGCTATTTGTTTTTTGTTTGTTTGTTTTGTTTTCTCTTTTTTGTGAGTGTGTTTGTACTAGTGTGTTCCCTTTTTTATTATTATTATTTTTTATTTATTCCTTTTTTATTTCTGTATTTTTTGTGCTTCTTTCCTTTCCTTTTTATCCCATATTTTAATTTTTTTTCTCCCCTCTCCGTGGTTTTGTTCGACTTTTCTTTGCCCCTTGTGGCAACATCTTGCTTGTTTATCTCTTTTCAGTTCCCTGTGTTCTTTACGACGGAGGGCTTGGACTGATGAAGTTCAAAACAATTTTTGAACGAAACGTGCGTATCCTCTTACCTATTACTTCTTATGTGTGTTTTTTACAAAGTTTTTTAATTACTTTATAAAATGTATTGCTTGGTGTAGCCTAGATTTACTGATGCATCTAATATGCCGGTATATGGGTGATTCTGTTCTAACTGTGACTTTTTTTTATTAAAAATGTTTAGATTTTAAAATTAAACTTTTTAAATTTTTTATGCATATTATTCATCTTTTTATTGTAAAAATGAAAGCCTGAGAGGATTTTACTACAACTTAAGTTTTTATTTTTTTCCACAAATTTTGTTGTTTGCGACGAGCTCGCTTTTCTCGTTCTGATAACTTTTGAATAGATTTAAGTTTTCCTTCCTTTTTTTCCTTTTTTCATTTCTTGCTCTTTCTTTCTGACAATAATTTTCGTAAGCCTCTGATCCTTCTGTATTTTTTCTCTCCTTAATTTTTCAGCAATGCGTTTTTGTTCCAAACGATGTTGTTTTACTTCGGCACTCATTTTATTTTTACATTTTCCTTTTTTTTATGACGATTGTTGAATTCTGCCACTTTTATTGTCACTAGTATCAGGCAGTTTTCTAGTACGAAGTATTGGAGCCATCTGCATTAAAAACAATTAAAATAATTTTATTACTAATTAATTATTTTTTCACATAGTACTGACATTTTCATTTAAAATAACAACTGTAATTGTTTGGTTATGAATTTGATAATCTCCATTTACTGTGTAATTTAGGCTAGCATTAAGTACAAAAATTTCCTATTTGGATAGAAAAAATCAATAGTTGATAAAGTTTATCAATACCGCGGTACTGACAAGAAAATTTATGACATACCTTTTTGAAAATTGAGTTCTAAAATGGCACAAACTCGTTGCACTATTTCATCAACTCAATGTTTGTAAAAATTACTCAGGTGACATACTTTCAACATGGTTCACTAGACATTTCATAAATCTCGAGGTAGATGGCCCTCGAGTCGTACAAATTCAAATTCAAAAATTCATTAAAATTATAGACAAAAGTTATTGAACCGGAATTCAATGTTAACTTAATACATTAACAAAAAAAAGTGTCAATATTTTTTTTAGTTTCATCATATACATTAGAATTTATGAGGAATTAGTTTAAATCATTTACTGCGAGAAAAAAGAAATTAAGAATTTATAGGTAAATTCTAGAAATGGGCATGACAAGGTACTGACATTAGGTGACATATTGTAAGTTTTCATTGAATGGAAAGTTATATTATATTAAAAAAAAGGATGAAATATGTTGATGGGTATCTAATTAACACAAAAATTTCATTAATAGATTATTAATTAATGACCAATGAGAACAAGCAATACAGGACATTGAAAAGCATAGTTAGAATGGAATCACCCATATACGGATCGTAAAATGGAAAATGTTTGTAATTACGTAATGTTTGTGTTAATAGTGTTTGTAAATTTATAATAGTGTTTGTAAATTTATGTAAATTTCACTTTTCATATCTTTGTAAAACGTAACTAGAGGTATGTCCCGAACAGATGATAATTGCCTTTCTTTTTTTACTGTTTTTCCCAAGCTTATTACTTTTTTTTAGTCATTATGCAACATCTCTTAATAATTAAACTTACTTTATACACTTTAATCGAAAAAATTAATGAAATTATTATTGATGTATAATTATTTTCTTGTTTCTCTTCAATCCTGTAAAATGAAAAAAAAGCATGTTTAGCTCATCTTAGTTGGAAACACGTTTTGATTGGTTTTCAAAAATACAGGGTGATTAATTGAAAAGAGTACCCGATGGTTTTTCTTATAACCCTTAATTCTGACGGATGTGGCAACTATCCTAACACTAAAATATAATTTTTCGAACCTTATTTAAGTATGGTAAACAATTTCCAATACTGCAGGACTATTACAACTTTATGGAGAATAGTTGCCACATCCGTCCAATTTAATTGTAAAAAGAAAACCAGCGGGTACTCTTTTAAATTGATTGCCCTGTACTTGACGTCATACAGTATGTAATACAAAACTTATGCACTGCAATTAAAGTGAAATTTATACTGAAAAATTATTGAGTTTTATTTTTATTCCTGAAGCACTAAAAATTCCTATTAAAAGAAAAACTTTCAGCCCCACTAAAGTATTTTTTAAGCTCAAAAATCTCGAAAACTTTTAGTAGTCACTTCTCTGCTATTTGTCAGCGTGATTACACAATTTTAATCACAATTTTGCGAAAACATCCGCTTTTCACATGAGAGATCCGGTACAGTAAGCCAAACATTTATGGTTATGCGGAATTTTTCACCCAAAAGTTTATGGATATATTAAGAGTCGTACTTTTAGAGGTCTTTCCAAGAGCTAGTCACGTTACTTGTGAAAAACAAAAATATTAAAACTGCCTTCCATGCTGCTTTAAATCATCACTGTTGCACAGTAAGATAAAACGTTAATTTTTATTTGTTATTATTATTTGTAAAACTTTATTACAATCACCGTCTAAAGCATTTCTTAAGTCATTGAATAGTTCATACTAACTATGTCCTGCTAAATAAATCTAAGTAATAATGAAAAGTCTTTATAATTACAAATAAAATACACTGCTGGCCACCCAAATTGCAACACCAAGAAAAACAAGAGATATCACAACAAAATTTATTGTGTAGATAACATGTTGACCAAGTAACAAATGATTAAATTTACAGCATTCTATGAAGCGTGGTTCCTGCCAAAATCAGTACCCAGAGTAGCCGCCGTTGTTGGAGATCACAGCTGCCACACGCCTCGGCATTGATTCAAAGAGACTTTGAATGTGTTCTTGGGGTACAGCAGACCAAGCAGCTTCCACACGTTGCCAAAGTTGATCTGGTGTGACAGCTGGGGATGAACTCTGGGTCAGTCGTTGAGCAACCATGGACCACATGTTTTCTATCGGCGAAAGATCCGGAGAGCGCGCCGGCCAGGGAAGCAATTCAATCTGGTGATTGACGAAGAACCCTTGGACAATGCGTGCCACGTGTGGCCGTGCATTATCCTGCTGAAATATGGCTGTTGGCAAGCCCTGAAGGTAAGAAAGGACAACTGGCTCCAACACCTCGGAGATGTAGCGCTGGCTGGTTAAAGTACCGGCAATGCGTACTAGAGGAGTGCGAGAGAGATATCCGATACCGCCCCATACCATAATACCCGGTGCAGGACCAGTGTGACGGTGCATAATGCAGCTGTTCAGCATCCTCTCTCCACGGTGTCTCCAGACTCGAATCCGACCGTCGTGGTGTTGCATACAGAAGCGTGACTCGTCAGTAAAGAGAATTTCATTCCATTCTGTCGTCCACATCCTTCTTTCATCGCACCATTGGCGGCGGAGACGTCTGTGGTTCCGCGTCAGAGGTAGACAAAGCAACGGACGTCTTGCGGACAGACCATTCTGCTGTAAACGACGTCGAATGGTACGCGCAGACACTGGATGATGCGTTACAGACTGAATCTGCTGTGATATGGTTCGTGATGTGACTGAGCGGTCCGTCACTGCCATGCGTACAATCTGCCTGTCATCACGTGACGTGGTGCACTGAGGTCGATGCGGTCGATCACGTCTGTCCGTCGTACCCTCCTGCACCCAACGATCACATATCCGCATCACAGTTGTTTGGTTTCGTCCAATACGACGACCGATTTCCCTGAAAGATAACCCACAATCTCGGTATGCCACTATCCTTCCTCTGTCAAACTCGGATACTTGATCAAAAGATGATCGTTGTTTCCTACGAGGCATAATTTATCGTTTTTTTGAAAAAAAAGCAAGAAAAACACAATTGCTGTACTTGAAACCGTCGAAATCTCCAAGCCTTAAATAGCGCTTTGAGGTGGCGCCACAGGCGCGCTTGATGTGCGTCTGCGCTGAAATTCTAATCATTTGCATATCTCATCTCAGCTAATGCATGTTGTAAATTTCATATTATTTGCATGCTTCCTTCAGGGTGTTGCATTTACGATGGCCAGCAGTGTACTTAAAATGAAAGCGCACAAAATAATAGAATGTTCTTTTCCGTAACAAAATATTATACATACTTGTCAGTCAAGTGTACCCAGGGAAATATTTAGGGGAAAAGATACAGATAAAATGCTCCAGAGGCATAATTTTCCATAAGACGTTTGACTTGTATCATTTTGTTTAAAATGTATAAAAAATTTTAGGAATTCCTCCCCTGCTGTTTGAAACTGCAACAATTTTAATCTAACTGTTTTGCAAAACCGTCCTCTTTCTATATTCGATAAGCCAAAAGCAGTTAGTACCTAGAAGATTTGTGAATGCAAGTGCATATTATGGGGAGGAGCAGCCGGCCCCTCTGATAAAATATAAATAAATGTAAAAGATCTTGTTTTACGTCCACAAAATGGATTTGTAGTGAATCTTCCAACTAGCCGCCCGCACCTACAAAATTGCATTAGTCCGCCACTACGTAAGTGACGCTATTCAAGTGCACATGCCTCCAACATTTCACGCCTCCAATCAAGAGATCCGTTTTTCAAGTTGAGGGCTATTTCATAGTTTTCCTCATACTCTTAAAAAAAAAACAAAATTCACGAAACGAAATGTTTGTTACGCCTCTTTTACCATGGCTCAAAGAATAAGCAGTTTTAGAAATGTTCCCTTGGTGTGAGATCGCTTGCTGTTTCGCTGATGGCTCCAAAATGTAAGGGTTGCCCGAATGAAAAGTGGAGAAGTTGCGTAGTAACATAGATCCGATCTCGGCAACAGGTATAAAACTTTGTTGTAGAACTTTCATGGCTAATTCTGAAAAAGACCTACACAGTTTCAAAAAAAGCAAAAAATGCTAAAGGAAAATTGTTTATGATTCTTAACAAGTGATTCATCTGACAACGAATACGCGGAGATGTCAACAGAAATTGACATTTCAATAGACAAAGATTTGGTGCGCAGAAAATAATCCTAACATCAGTGACCTCGAAATCGATGATCATATCCAGATAAAAAAAATTTAGGAGACATTTCTCTGAAGTACTTCGTAGAAAGAAGAAGCTGCCTAGCTTTTCACGAAAGAAAATAAAATCATTTTTCCATTCCCCAAGAACAACTACGTCTGCATCCAACACATAAACCAGAGGCGGCGAACCTTTTACATATCAGGCGACAAATTTTTTTGCATGTAGTCTCAGATGCACACATGATATTGAACACGAGATTAGTGTTCTGAAGAAGAGAATTCCGGGGTTAATTTTTCGGATATTTCGTAAAGGATCGTAGATACTAGTTCGGTTTTTATTGACAGTATATTTTGAAGTGAGCAAATGTTTCCTTTTGATGTTGCATCATAAATTATAAGAAATAAAATATTTTCTGGATCAAAATTATTCCAAAAGTCTTTTGTCTATCTTAGAACAATGAGCAGGCGCAAGGATGCAATGCGCCTCTTGAAATCATCCAATGCGCGAAGTTTGGCGCATGCGCCGCGATTTGATCACCCACGTTATAAACGATGTTGTGCTAAGTCTTCCACTGCCAGCTCCTGTTTGTGCAAAAGCGTGGTGTAAAGATCAATACAAGTTCATTTGAAAAAGGAACTTTTTGATTATAGTGTGCAGTAGTCTTACGAGGCAACCAACCCTAACACCTGCGACAACTTACCCAGATATGGGGTAGGTTGTCTCATCCCAAATTTGAATTTAAAAAACTATGACTTTTCGATATGAAAAAAAAAGTTTACTTGCTTTACATGTTAACTTGAAAATAAAACAACATCTGGCCAATTAATAGGCTGCATATTTTATTTAAGTAGTATTGTTACGAGTAGAATTATTTATAAACATGCGAAAAGTGAGAACAACCCACCCCTCCTTCCACTAAGGTGCGAACATTTTGATAACTTATAAAGTAACTGAAGTCACCCAATTATGCTATATCATTTCTTAGAACTAATTTTCTGTATTGAAAAATTTCATTCCGTAATAACTTCACCAGAGAAAAAAAAAAAAAATTCTCTTTCATAATGAAGAGAAAAAATGACTTTTCATATTTTTTCCCGGGGAGAACATGATAGGAATATATTATCATGCACTAATTTATCGCTTGGTGGAGCTACAAAAAATTAATTTCAATTATCTTTTAATTAAAAATCCCATAAAGCATGATAATTTTTCCAGTTTTTTTTAATAAAAGGAATTTCATAATCTCAAAAGTATAAAAAATGTTGAAGCAGTTCTAAAACATCCTCTCAATACTTACACAAGAGTTTAAAAATCAAATCCACCTGCAGTAGGGAAAAAAATAATATTTTATATGCAGCAGATGCTACTTTCTTTTGACATTTTGTTGTATTTTAGATACTTTTAATGCGAAATATTATTACTCTGTCCCTCTAACAAGCACTAGATAAAAGAAATTTTTTTTAAAATATCTGATGCTGATTTATTTATTTATTTGTTTGTTTAATATGCACTTAAATTCTCTTATTTGGTTATTTATTTTTCAGAAGTGAGGTGATATTAAGGTATTTAACTGAGGCTTGTTATAATATTTACACTTTCATTATTATTATTTTTATATGAGTCGC
Source organism: Cheiracanthium punctorium (assembly GCA_038373885.1). Taxonomy (NCBI): domain Eukaryota; kingdom Metazoa; phylum Arthropoda; class Arachnida; order Araneae; family Cheiracanthiidae; genus Cheiracanthium; species Cheiracanthium punctorium. Next base: position 13,154 of record JAWZYV010017425.1, on the reverse strand, counting down.
TGCATTGTAGTTATTTATTTACTTTACTAATTTTTTTTACTAGTTCTGTGCCAAATTTTGCAACAATTAAGGGGACAGCCTACTTTTAAAATGCCCCAAAAATTGATTTTGAGATTTTTATCTCATTAAATAGTTTACTTTATTCTAAAAAGATTGATACCAACCATTTTTCTGTATGATAATTATTTATTGAGATAAAAAGGAAAATGTAAACGCAAGTTGGGCAGCATGCTGTAGAAGCTGCAACTAATGTTGACACTAAAAGCATAAAAGAGGCAGAAAAGAAATGTACAGAATTTAATTTAGAAACTCGAAGAGCCAGAAAAAATGCTCAACAGTTCTCAGTTTGAGGCAATAAAAGAAAACGAAGGCAATGTGCATGAAAGCGGAAAATTTTAAATCGAAAAGTTCATAAAGTGAAATAAAATCAAATTTTTATGTTGCATAGTAAAAAAATATATACATGGATATAATTATTAAAATAACTTCAAATAATGTACTTTACCAATATTCGTGCCTGTATCTTTTGTTAAGGTATGTACATATTTTTTCATATTTACAATTGTCGAGCTTTTCTTTAGATTGATGTTTCTTAAGCCATATTAAAACATATTTTGGGTTAATCATTTTAAATACTCAGTAAAATTATTTTTAAATAGTAAATGTTTCAATAGAAAATGTTTTTAATTTTTAAAAATTAAATTTATGTTCCAAAACTACAATTTGAACTTTAATTGGCGTTTTCTCAAAACACTGTTTTTCAAGTTTGCGCGCATGATATTTTAAAAACTATTTAAGATATCAACTTGAAATTTTTCTCAGGCATTTATTTTAATATAATGAACAAAATGAACTAAAATGAAATGGTTGTGTTTCATAGAAAAAAAAGTTATGATTGTAAAACTATCAAAATTTTTATGATAATTTAAACTTTTAGATTAAATATTTTTTTTAAATTTAAATTATGAAAACAATTAAACCATTTTAGTTTAGATTGTTAATTATAATGTTTTGTTTAATTTAGAAAAAAATAATGAGGATCAAAGGAATTCTAATTGAGATATCTTGCGCGCAGTGAGAAAGTACCCTTGAATTGTTTTTACAATATTGTGTGGTAAAATAATATTTTTTAAATTATCACCTTTATAATAAACTACAGTAATATTTTTAATCAATAGAGTAATGTCATAGTAGTTAACTGAAAAAAAAAATTGTGTTTCTGCATGCATTCATTATTTTGTTTTTTAATTATGAAAGATGAACTAAAATTTCTACATTTTCCCATTCTTAAAAGTAGGCTGTCCCCTCAAACAAGTATTTCTTCAATTTTCACAGATTTTGTATGTAACCTTTATTTTAGACACCAGTGTACAACAAAAGCACCCCACAAACAATACACTCCATGAAGTTCTGAGCAGATCCTCTACTGCATCAAAACATACCATGTACCACAATCCACTTTAAGAACAGTGTTAACAAACAAGTTCTCAAACTGTTGCATAAAACGACTGCTGCATAAAACGACTGCTGCACAAAACGTAGAGCCTTCTCTGGCTCACGCTCGACCAACAACCTGACAACTACTCTGAACTTGGACAGACTTAACTCTTCTTTTATACCTTCTGATGACATATCTCGAATCAGGGTTGCCAGATTGACGTTTTTTAAGGCCAAATAAAAAATTTTAGATATTTATTATTTTAATATTACATGAAATATGTTACAGCGGTACGACATCAATGCAGGGTTGCCAGATTGGTTTAGTTTAGGCCAAATTTGAGCGTGTAGGCTAGATTGGCTTTTTGTAGGCCAAATTTGGGAAGGGTAGCCAGACTGGCTTTTTTAAGTACAAATGAAAGACCTTAAAAAAGGCCAATCTGGCAACCCCGGTTTCTACGTTTTTCATTCATAGAAATTTCTGTATCATAGTTTTATAGCGTAATTCTGCTACTACGCGAAGAAGCAAACCATATAGGTGCGACGGCCAAAATCGCGCCAAATGTCACGAAGCTTAGCAACAAACTTATCTTAGAATTTCGACACAATTTAACAATTTGGATTCGCTTTCAGTATTAAACACATATACGAATTGATTCTAAATATTGTTTTATACTAAGCAGTCATTCAAATTATATCCAGGAAAGCAAAAAAAAAATACTTTAAATATATTCTCACTATTAGTAGTTCATATTAGTTATTTAGTTTTCACAAATAATTTTCATTCGAGTGTTTCAATTCACCTTCAACGAAGAACTAAAATCTTTCACAAATATGAAATCGTGGTTGAATAACATACATATTGTATCCTCCGTAATATAAGGGAAAAAATTGATTTTCCTTTGTTGATAAAACCGAAATACCCATTACAAATGACAAGGAAAATCACAGGTATCCACTTTTTGATAACGAACAATTTTTATCTTCAATGTCCATTCTCTGCAATAGGAAAACTCTAATAAACCAAGTAATATTAAAAAGTGTGATATTCAAGAATTATTTACGTAAAACTTTCCTGGAGTCATTGAAATCCCATTACTGACGGCTACTGTACAAAGTACGTGAAAGCAAAAAGATGTGACCGAAAACAAGTCAGTAATAAAAATTTCCAGATTCTGAAAATTGCCTGACACTTTTCCTCAACACATGCAGGACTGTTTCGTTGTTCCGCCATGTTGTTTCGTAAAAGGGCTTGCTTTTGGGGACCTTAATCGTGTAAAAGTTCTGGAACCCTCATATTCGTGTGAAACTGGGGAGAGGGGGCAAAATCTTAAATATTCCTAAAATATGTATTTCGCTTCTGACATACGGAGTATCCAGCAATTAACACCCTGATTTAAAAATTAAAACTCTCAAAAAACAAATATCAATAAACGAATACGGCAAACGGCGTCTTTATTATGCAACCTGTAAACATTTTATACAGGAGTTTTGAAATAGTAATTAGAATAGCTCTGCCAACATACAGTTCCGAACACAGACTTCCTTTAACAGGGGGGGGGGGGGGTATTGAGGAGAGGATCCTAATGTTAAAAATCGCAATCTCTATGTTTAAGTTTAAAATGTGCCTTATTTTTATCTCTTAAGCACATAAAGCACAAGTTTGGAATCGAAAGCTATATATATTTAATATATTTAAGATAGCTCTCGATAGCTATTAAGCTCTCGGCTACTAAAACTGTTTTAGAACCTTCGCCAAGCATATTCCAACTGTTCTTCACCGTTTAAAATACTATTTGGAATTTGCATCATAATCCACGAGTGTGTCGTGTGTGTCTTTCTTGGGTTGATTTCTATTTTAACGCGCCGACTCTCGCCAAGGTGACGATCATTAAACATATGCAGTTATCACGTCGATTTTTTGAATATGTGGTAACCTTGATTTAAAATTAAAATGGCGATATGGAACAACCTGTAAGTACAGCATTCCATTACTTATTTATCAATTTTGGATTCCCATTAATGTAGTTTTAATAATTAGATGTCTTCAAATTCCTTTGAAGACATCTAATTAGACCCTCCTCAAATTCCTTTTTATTGGCTGGTGCGTTTATCGCTCATTTGTTCACTTTAGTTTTGATCTAATTCTTTTGGGCGCGTTGAAGCATGTGCATAACTCCTACAGACCCATGACTGCAAGGCTTGCCAAAGTGCGGCGATTTTTTAGGTTGGTGAGAATGGGGGCGATAAAGTAGCAATCAGCTCTTTCTTGTACCATATAGCACATCTTTGTAATCGAAATCTATTTTAAAATCACGTACTGAAACTGTTTTACAATATTCGACAAACATATTCCAACTATACTTCTCATTTTGAATTCTGTTTGGAATGGGCATCTTAATCCGTGAGTGTGTCGTATTTGTCTTTCTTCTTCCATAAAACACATATTTGGAATTGGAATCTATATTAAAATCGCCTACTAACACCATTTTACAATCTTCGAAAGGCATATTTTAACTATACTTTCCTAGTTTCTAGCCAAATTCGGGAGATATCGCCAAACTCGGTTTTGAAGTTAATTTTTGGCAGCAAAATTGGCGATCAGTTGTCAAAAATTGCAAACCTTGTGCGACTTTCAAGATTTTCACCAGTTCTCAAAAATTGTAAACCTTGTGCGACTTTCAAGATTTTAACCAACCACCCACCTCCGCGTTATCTGGCAAACCATTTCAAAAGATCTGCACCGTGACAGTTCACGTCTACAAAACCTGTCTACAAATCATGTCTACAAAGTCGCGTCGACAGAAATCTGGCACTGAACGAAATAGCACCCTAGTGCTAGAAAAAATTGTTCTAGAAACACCGATAGATGGCGGAATTCAGTAGGCGAAAACCTACTGGATTTCGGAGTTTTCCAACACAAGGTGTAATTCGAAGGAAAAACCTGTTTTACAGGCAATTAATTGATTGCAGGCTTTGGGCTGAAACGTGGATTATTTATGGATTGGTATTATTTACGAGGCTAAAGCTCTCTAAACAGATTGGATTTATTTATTTTTATTATTATTATTTTATTAGTATTTCTTTTTTGCAATAGGCGTCGCTGCCTTTCAAGGGCTGGCTGGAAATGTTGCCACACATACCAAAGAAATTGAAATGCGAAACAACTAAAATGTTATTAAAAAGTTTTATATAAATATAGAGTGTCTCAGAACATTTTTCGTTTTTGACATTAAAAAGAAAAACGAAACAAAACGTCAGAATTGGTTCAAACTCGTTTCACTGACTGTTAAATTAAAAAGCAAAAGCTTTTAATTTTATTTATGAAAATCAACCATACACTTCTTCACACTCTTTTGGCTTTTAACTAAAATGTTCAATGGGCTTATAGGTGGAAACAGGGGGTCCTTTTTTAATTGTCCAGAGGCCAAAACCGAATAAAAAACAGGCTATTAACAGAAGTAACTGACCATTTCACCTTAAAACAGTTCAAATTAGTGGTAACTGCCTCTATTAACAGTAGTCCGGTTTTTAAGTGTCCAAAGTCAAAAACCGAATAAAAAGCAGGTATGTTTTCAACTGTCCAGAGGCCAAAAACCGCATAATGTGCAGGCAATAGTATGGTTTTTAACTGCCCAGAGGCCAAAAACCGCATTAAAAGCCGACGTTTTTTTTTTTTTTTTTCGTTTTAACTGTGCAAAGGCCAAAACCGCATTAAAAGCAAACAGGAAAAATTAAATAAATTTTAATTTAGAAGTTGCATTTAATTATTATTTTTTAAGAAAGCTTTTCCTTTTATATTTTAAATTTAAAGCAAGCGAAAAGGAAAGTCAAACGCTATATATTGTTATTATTATTATTATTATATCTAGGGGCCAAGGCCCCCAGACTCGCTACGCTCGCTTTTCGTATGAGGCATTCGGCTCCTAATCAGGCTTATTCGTAAAAAAGACATAATTTCAACAGACAAAACCCGAAGATTGGATCAGATAGAATGTTACTGAGCTACGCATTGCTTGGTTCTTCCATGTTCATTGGTACATAAAAATTTAAACTTCACACTACAGTAGACCCCCCTCCCCCTTATAACACGGAAGATATTTTGTTATGGGAATCCGTGTTGTACGGGTCCTGAGCTATACTCCACCTGGAGTGCGGACTCCGCTTATAATCGCTGGAAAAATTATTTGCACTCTTCAGAAACACAATGATTTTCAATGTTGCCATTCAAAAGTTATATTATTTAGGAGCTAAAGCATAATAAAATCAGAACATCTGTTTCAGCTGTATTTTTAATAATGTAAAACCTATTGGACACCCTTCGAATTTGCCACCCATGGCGATTTTTCATTATTTGGCGACTTGCGTACATGTAAAGTTAATAAAAGCTACGGAACAGATAGGATAGCTTGCCACCCATGGCGACTTTTCATTATTTGGCGATTTACACATGCTCACAACCTATAATTACTGTTCATGTAAGGTTACCGGAAAACCGTTATCCATATTTTCATTTACATAATCGTTTGCAGATTGGCGTACTTAGCACCACGAATTATACCATCTCGTCGCGCTAGCCAATATCCAAAGTGTACTGTAACTGCTATAATGGCATAGTTAACGCCAAATATTTCTACTGGTAGCAAATAATCCAGCTGGACGAGAACCGGCTTTAAAATAATCTGCATTTTAATTATTTTTCATTTTCAAGATATTAGTTATTCTGTTTTGGGAAAACGAATAATTGCTCATTCTAAACTCCTGTTGTCTAAGCGAACTTACTATTTGAAAATTGTCAACTTTGTGTAACACATTTTGAGTTACTTATTTCATATAGTTTTTATTTTGGCGTAAAATGGGCGTCATTCTAACTCATGTATGTAAATTTCACGCGATTCTAGATACTTGGAAACGCTATGTTGCAAAGGACTGAATGATTTTATGCCAAATCTGGCAACCATTCGGTTTATTTTTTCAGTTTCTTATTAATATCTTCTAAAATAATTCGATTTTCGAAATTTAAATCAGCTTAGCAGGTTCCTCGGAATTTTTCGAATCTGTGGGCACTTTAGTCGAAACTCAAATCCCCAAGGTTTAGGAGGAGACACGCTGACAAGCTTTTGACAGCGGCGGCGACAGCGGCCTTTACTTTTTTTTAGAATAGAGAGATTATCGCTTCATTAGAATGTTTAAAGTATTTTCGGGCGACTGCAGACTACGACCTTCCAGCATGTAACCTCAAATGGCCCACAGTGATTTGAGGCAGGAAAGTATTGGTACAAAAACTGCTCCATCAGATCGCATGGGTACGGGAACGGAGTATAGTAACCCCCCCCCCCATAACACGAATTCATATAAGACGGATTCGTATAATACAGTGTAAAAACTGCGATCGTGTTCGTGCATCGCGTTAAAAGGGACTCGTTTAGCAAGAGAAAACGAGGCAGGTATTCTGCTTTTAGCTCCAGTAATTAAAATAACTTTTGAATGGCAACACTCAATATCATTATGCTTCAAGGTGTGTCAATAAAGTGTTTAGCGGTTGGATCGTGCAGTTTACACTCCAGGTAGAGTATAGCTCAGGCCTCGTACAACACGGATTCACGCAGCACGGAACATATCTACCGTGTTATATTAGAATGTAGCTACCGTGTTAAAGGAGAATGTAGTGTGTTCCTACACTGCCACAGAGAAAGCGACGGTTCGGGTTCAGAAGCCGTAGAGTACGAACCAAGCGAGGAGTTAGCATCCGTAGATTCGTCGACATCAGAGTTCGGCCCTTTTCCTAAGAAAGTGGGACTCTGATCGGGTGCAATTTTAAGAGATTTAGCTGATAAAACAGCTGCGACGGAAATTGCAGAATTGTATCTGTCATCCTAAAGCATTTCTTAAATGAGCACTAAAAACATCAGTACAAAAGATATTTCGGGCTAAGAAAATTGGACGTTAACACACTATTCAATTCAAAATACTTAAAAAGTATATAATACTAGCGACTACCCGCGACTTCGTCCGCGTCGGCTTTAGAATTAGGTCCCGAGAGAAACGAAGCATGTGTGAATAACAAATAAGTTTGCGACTAAAGAAACTGAATTTAAATATTATTTGCTTTTTACTTATTTTAAATGAAGTATAATGCATAGTAGTATACTTCATTTAAAATAAGAGAGTATGCAGAATTCCTAAATTTAGATTTTTTTCAGGCATTTGGCGAATAGAGACAGTTACGACAGTATTTGCGAACTGTTTTGAGTGTTCTTGTAAAAGAAATTTTTATGCTATGTGCATGAATTTTAGCCTATGTTAATCAGGAATAGTGCAGCTTTCTATTAGCGAAAATGTTTTAGAATCGGTTCTGTAGTTAAAGAGATGCCCATAGAGCGTAATGTAATTCTTATGAGTATCCCTCTAAAAGAACTATCTGTGATGTATGCATAAAAGGTAGCCTATAACACTCAGGGTCCCCCCAGTGTCTAAGAGGTTCTGTTCTCAAAACTGGAAGGCGGGAGGTGCCAGGTTCAAACTCCGGGCGTGCCTGTCGACCTAGCTGCTCGCAGTTTTCCCTGTTTTTTTCCAAAACCTCGCGAAAATACGGGCTAGGATCCCTTAGAAAATTCCACACAGAGGAATTCCCCATATAGGCCTAGGACTTTCAATCAGTGAAAAAAGTTTTAAAATCGGTTTAGTAGCTACAAACTTTCCATAGAGCGCAATGCATTAGCATTATTTTGAGTGTCTTTGTAAAAGAATTATTTATGCTATATGCTTGAAAGGTTGCCTGTATGTTAATCCAGGGCATAAGCTATCTTCATTACAAATTTTACCAACCATTTTTGTGTGATTCAGTCAAAAACTTCCAAACGCATAAACGTACACATATATATTATTGGTAGGATTTGGAAATTTACGAACTTTAAGAAACACATCTGGACTTTTCTTGGTACTTACGTATTATCCCGGCGGTCATTCCCGCCAAACTGTTTTTTCGTCAAATGAGTTGCCAAAATGTTGCCAATCGTATTCAAAACCATTAATAATTTCATGTGCCCGGGATTTAACTCAGTAAAAAATCGCTCGTCTTGGCGGACCACCGGGATAATACCTAAGCTCTGCTTTCTGTAGATTTGTCTGGAGAACATTCATTTTATTATTAGAGATAGATAGATTTGGCATAATTTCCGTATTATTTAATGTTTTTCGGATGCACGTATTTCTTCATTGAAGTAATAGCATTCTTGTTAGCTCAAAACATGAATCACCTGATACGGGCGAAACTCGCCAAGCATGGCAGCGTAAAAACGGTTTTTAATTAATAATTAAAGAAGTAATTAAAAATCTAAAATTCTAAGTAGCCTATAACCTTCTGCAGGTCCCATCTATACCTAAAACCAAAATTCATCATAATTTATTCAGCGGTTTAGGCGGGAAAGCGTCATAAACAAACAAACAAACTCACTTTCGCAATTATAATATTAGTTAGTATTTACAACTTCAAACAGCAAAATGCACGATAACATGGGAATCCAAGCATTCATTTCAATAGCTTTGATAGAAATGATCCGCGTTGCTTATTGTTGCAAAATTTCTCATTGACAACAATAGGTTACCATTGCAGTTATGAAAAAATAGGATAACGTAGTTTGGTATTGTTTACAACAATGTTGTGAAGTTTCAAATAATGTTTTATTGGATTCATTGTTTGTAGAAGTTTTACGGGTTATTACGATGTGTCGTTTTAACAGCAAAACTTCGTTAAAACGTACCCTTGCGGATACTTCATGTACGTACAAGTCATTTGTCTGATCATAGTCCTCTCCTAAACTCCAGTATCACTGATCCAAATGAGTCTACATTTTTTAGAGAACAAATCAATAGTCTAGCTAGTGGTGTCCATCTCTACACTCTGTGACATAGTGGTCTGGTCCATACGGTTCATTTTGCATTCAAATATTTAATTTCCTTTGGTGCAAAATAGCACCTTCAAATCAGTCACTTACAAGCTTTGCAATGTCTGTCTTAGACATTTGGAACTTGATTTTTAATAACTTTCCTTTTTCAAGAATAATCTGAATTTTTTCAATTATATGATAACCTCAGAATGTATATCAGCTTTTCTTGTTTCCTAACTCTCGGTTCTTTTTCATAAACCTAGGGTTTAATATCATGTTTCTAATTCCTGATTTAAACAACACTTTTCATAAATTCCTCCTTTGAACAACCTTGAAAATGAATAAATATTTTTCAGAATGTTAAACGTAACTCCAAAGTAACAGAAAGAATATATTTATTTGCTCTTATTTCGAGATATAAGGGAAACATATATTATAAAGTAGAATGATGACAGCAGAAAGTACGTGAACCTTAACGGCACAGGTAGTCACAAGATTGTCACAGAGACTGAAGTGAAATCCACTGTGTTATCACTGAGACTGTATTTGTGATGCATTTTCTATAAATGTTTTTTAATGGTTTTTTCTAACTACCTCCGCCGATAATCGGAAAACTAGGATGCATGTGTGTATAGCCAATATGGGGAACTGCCTGCCCGCAGTCCGGATTTGGCCCGCCACGGCTTTTGATCCGAACCACGCGGAACATATCAAAACCCTGTTTGAAACCCATGTAAACCATTAAATATCCCACATAAATCCCAATTATACATTCCCTGGTGTATAGCAATGCATTTGAGTTTGAAAATGTTATCAAAAATTATTTTATACCTTTTTAGTCTATCTTTAGTATAAAAATCGTGATTTTAAAAAAATTTTCTCATTCTATTTTTTATTAGTTTGTTATGATGATCGATTCCGTATTATATGGCATTTTAAAAAATCTGACATTTCTAATAAATTAAATATTTTTAACATTTTTTAAACTAGTTGCTGAAAGACAACGGAAAATAACGTATTTCTGTCAGTAAGCTTACTACACCTAAACTTATCCAGCAAAACTAATGTTAACGTTTCCATCCTTTTTCATTTGGTTGCCACATTTCTCGGAGGCATTTTAATTTTTTTCAATATTTACTTCCAAGAATAATTATTCAAAAGTTCTGACAGACAGACCAATCTGAGCTTTGAATGACAGTACAATTAAACGGGTCCCATTTCCACAATCAGTATAAGGCAAAGTGGAGAGAGCCGGGAGAATTTATAGCCAGGATTCTGAGGTGATTGACAGTGCAATTAAACGCTCTAAACTTCAACTAAACTGAAAGTCCTTTCCTTCACGCCGCAAGGCATATACGGCTAAGTTCTCCACTCATCGGAAGGATATCGGTTTACTAGTGAAAACTAATTTTCCGGACTTGAACTTTTAATCTGAAATAAAAATATTAAGCTGAAAATAGTTGCTTTCGTAACGCTCTAGCCTCAAAAACTGCATTTGTGGCTTATGGGTGTTTGCGGGTTTCAATTGACGGTGGATTATAACTTTCTCCAATATTTAGAAAAAGGGATCGATAAAACTTTTCACGTATAAAAGAACTCAAATTTATTCAATACTCGTTCAAGAACTATAAATTTAAAATGTTTAAAATTTAAAAATTAAGGTATTCGACTATATTTTTACATGACAGATTTTTAAGTATTGTGTAAGTAAAATATAATATTAGCTGTCTTAGCAATTTCCATCTGATTCGCTCGCTTAAAAAGTCCTCAGCCCGTGTCATCCCCCCTCCGTTTTTCTATGTTTTGTTCTTAAACCCCTGTTGCTCATTGGTGATTATGTAAAAGTTGAAATCATTGTAATTTTTGATGAAATTAATAAACGAGTGTCGATACCCTGGATTGTTGAATAACAGTAACCCTTTTGGATAGATTCCCTGCAAAGTCTACCCTACCCTAACTCCCTTAGGTGCCTTAACCAAGCAAATACATCTGCTTTACTGTTTTCCCTTTAGCATGAAAATGAGAATTTTACTATTCATATGAATATTATATTGTTTCAAAAAAGTCTGCTTAGCTTTCGTGTTTTAGTAGCTTAAAAGTCTGGTGTCGATGAAAAGTTCTAGTAAACAGTCCAGTTCGCAGGACAAAACACGAACTTATATTAGTTCTAGAAATTCGGCGAACAATCTTCAGTACACGATTCACAGAAATTAATCAACAATTGCACGTCTTATAACAGCCAGCTTATCACAGAACTTTTCTCATATGCTGTATTTTGCATACTATAAAATCTTTCCGCAATCTAAGTGGAATGTCTCTATTAGAACTGTCAGCTGCTCCCCAGCATATAACAAAGAAAAGTTCGAAGCCAGCCTTTAAAAACCGGCTTCTCAAAACAAACGGGAGATCACTTTTAAAAGTACGCAATACAAAGCCTGTTAGCCATGCACGAGCTTCCTCTCAAAACTGAAAACTTTAACTCTGGAGCGACGCGCTCTTTCACATCTTCTGGCAAAATTTCCCGTACTTTCGCTCTAATTCCATCTTCGGGAACATTCCCTATTGGTCGCGTATATTGAAGACGCAATACTAATGCTACTGCGCAATACCTATGTAATAAAGCAAAAGTTACAGGTCGCAGTAATAAAATCGCGCCAAATGTCGCCAAGCTTTGAGATTTTTTTAACGAAAAACACCAAATTTGGCTCGAAAAATAAGTCTCTAAAACTGGAGCGTTAGTCAACCAAGCGATATCGCCAATATTTAGCGGGAAATCACCAAACCCTATGTCAAGCATAGACTTTGGGGATTTCCCGCGAGATCCCTCGAAGGGACCCTTCTCTATTTCACGTTCTAGTTAACCGATTTTCATGCAACAAAATGCTAATTTTAATTATTTGACACATAGAATATAAACTTTTGACTAAATTTATTTCCCGAAGATTCTCGAAAATTCCTAACAATATCTACAATTTTTTGCATAAAGCCAAATTTAAAAGCTCCTTTAATAAAGATGACAATTTTGATAATCCGAAAATACGCTAAAAATTAAAAAATTAAGATACAAAAATTCGAGAGGGATTTTTTTTTTCCAGAATCGAGTGAACTTTCCAATAATGCTAACATCGCAAATGTCTGAACAATAGGAGCGAGTGAATACGTGCTTAAAAATTCGATGATTTTCGAGACGAAACATCAAATGAATAAAAAAAACTTTTAAGAACATCGAAAAATAAAAATAAAAACAAAATACTGAATGTCATCGGAATTATACGTGAAATTAAACACATCCCTTAGACTTTTACATTACATTACTTTTGTTTCCCTACTATATTGGTGAAATGATACAGGCATAATAAATCTGCTTTTAAAATGCCGAATCATCCAATATTCAACTTATAAACTGTTTTCAAAAGATAAATTTTAATACCGTTTTAATATATTCATGCAAATTCTATTCTACTAGAAATATGTCTGTCGCACATCTCCACACCAGGTCTGTCTAGAATTTCGCGTACTGTTCAGTATTCCATTCCACACGCCTCTAGAGACTCGCTTTCCGACTTGGGAACTAGAAGGTTTTGAGACACGGTTGCCTGTTCAGTGGGAAGCTGTCAGAGGAAGGGAAAAAAGCCCAAATTACTTCACAGCATGGCAGCAAAAAACTTTTTCTCTCTTCCAGATTTTCTAAAGAAACTAGAAAAAATAATTTTTAGAAAAAAGTCTTTATTTTATTTCATTTTTTTCGTGTGTGTGTGTGTGTGTGTATGTATGTGAAATATAACAAAAATTAAATTATCCAAAAAACAAATTATGGTATATAAAAAA
>JAWZYV010017424.1:0-34562 GCA_038373885.1 Cheiracanthium punctorium | reverse complement strand
TGGATACTCCAGTGAGACACCGAACATCTCGCTCGAGGTGCTGAATATTCTTTGTATCTTGTATCTTGCGGCCGTAGAAAATGTTGTGCAGAGAATGCATGTTTTAGTCTCTGAGGACGGAGGTTATATTGAATGTGGTCGAATACCGCAAACACCTCAATCGGAAACTTTCAGAACTATTATTTTTTATTTCCACGGAATCTTACTTCCCATGTCATCGTTAGTCTCCGTACCAAATTTAGTTCCATTTAGGTGTTAGGTCGAGCTGCAGATGCTTTTAAATTGTGTCAGGTCCCATAATGACCGAGTGGATAAGACAATGAACATGGTAGACGGATGAAGTGCCAAGGTCCCGGCTTCGGGCCCAACGGCGGCTGTCTATCTAACGGTCTGGAGTTTTGGATGTTTTCCTCCATATTTAACGCGAATCAGTGTGAAAACACCCTTAAAATGTCCTCTGCTCAAGGTATCCCCTGTAGACAGATGCCCCTCGTATAGATTTACCATAAGACAAACACTTGAGTAGTGTCAGTTTTTAAAAAATCCCTCTGCATTTAACAGTCCATTTTTTTAAAATCAAAGACAAAACGAAAGTGATTTTAAAGAGAGAAGAGAGAGGCCTCTCTTTAAAATCACTCAGTAAAATTTATGTATTGGTTATCAAACAACGAATTTTTACTTTTACCACGCATTTTGAAAATTTCCTTTATTATGGGAATAATGACATCATTAATTCATGTTTTGCCACAAACGAAGTACAACCACTATTTCTGTACGGCTGTGCTCTACCGGTAAATGTTCAAATTTGGGTGGAATGATCGCACTTTACTCGTCTTTCAAAATCATGAAAAGCGACTGATAAATGTCAGTTGCTTGTAATTCCAAATTCAGCTTAGAATTCTGTTTTATATGGATGTTGTTGGGCTGATTTAGTCTGCCAAGCTGTTTTGCAGCGGAACGGTGAACGTTTGGTAATTAGACCGTTGCCCGCTGAGGGGGGAGGCATTGATTGTTTCAATTTTAGATTGTATGGAATTAATAATTTCATTTTAAACATGCCTTCAAAATAATGTTTAGCTGTATTAAAAAAAAAAAAAGAATATAACGCGATTGAACATTTTAAATCACTAGAACGCTCAATCAATGAGAACCCTTAACTAGTCTCTTTACAAAGAGTCGGTTCCATCGGATGGTAATAGGAGGCACTGAAAACCGAAGTGCGTAGTTGCTTACATCCAGTTTTTTCCGTTTTTTGTTTTGCTTCCAGTCACTACGGAAAACAACGCTTCACACAGCTAGGTTGTCGGAAATGCAAAAGGGATTTAAGTGACTGCAATTTTGATTCATAATCTTGAAATCGTTAATAAACAATAAACTAATTTAAAATAGCTAAAAGATTTCTCCTGATAAATTAGAAGAAATCAGAGAAAGTTGAAAACCAACTCAGAGCTGCCAAGTCTCCGGCTTTTTCCGGGAGATTTCCCACCACATTTTTTTGGACAGTTTTATCTTGGATTAAATATTTGGACTTATTTTAAGTATAAATTTGTATGTAAAAATTAGTGGTTGGAAATCTCCCGAACAAAGCTGGAGACTTGGCAGCTCTGCCAACTGAAATACGCCACTGTCAATAAAATGGAAATAATTGATGGTCTTTGGGCGTCCCGCTACCGTTTGAAGAACGGACCAGTACCGGTGGTCAGTAAACGGATTAGGGACCACTGCTTTAGACGATGAGGCAGTAAAACGGACACTCCCCTGAAAGAGAAGGAGTCAAGCGGAGCCCCCGGGGAGGGAGGGGGAGAGTCGACAATTACAAGGCGAACCTGGGTACTGAACGCGTGGAGGTGTTGTGACGTCACAAGAGAGGATGGACTTTTCTCCGTTAAAAGCATTAGAATCATACGGAAAAGTAGAAGAAACTAAGATGTTTTGTGCCTTTTATGGATACTAATGGTAAGTCAGCAATCTCTATTCTTAATACGACATACTTGATAATAGTTATTAAGCTATAGAGTACATAAAAATATAAAATTGCCGTATTTTGCGTTAGTTTTATTGATTTCTGTTCTTTTGTTCTAGCAATCTTTATGCTTCCGTTTGCTGCGTCCCAGGCTGTAAGTAAAGCTAATTACAAAAGAGGAGAAAATGTAAAAGTTTTCACTTTTCCCATAAAACGAAGAAAAGCTAAGACTGGACTAAACTGGAAGAATGGACTAAAAATATTCCAAGAAAAAATTGGTCCCCAGGAAAAAATACGTATGTTTGTATTGAGCATTTTCGAGATGAAGATCTTTTAAAAGACGATGCTATTTTAAAATCAGATGGGGCACTTTTAACTGTAAAAAGAAAGCATTATAAATTAGAACCGAATGCTATCCCGTGCATTTTTTCGAGCTTACCAGCCTATATATCCGATATTACCAAAAAACAAGAAAAAACTGATCCTACTAAAAGAAGAGAAAACGTTTTGGAAAAAGATATTGAGGAAACCGAAAAAAAAATAATGCAAAGGAAAATATAAATTCTTTTGTAATTAAGAAATGTATCAAGAGTTTCATGGCAATTCTATGTTAAGAAAATTTCACCTTTAATTATAAATTAAACGCAGATCCCCTTCCACTGCACATACCAAGTAGCTTAAGGTTCAGTGCGGATCTCTTGGTTGATTTATTTATTTAAAAAAAAAAAAAAAAGAGAGAGAGAGAGAGAGAAATCTATTTGCTGGATACTTAGAAAAACAAAAATATAGAAGGTATTTATTAAAGAAATATTTCCAACTAAACGGTTTATCGGAATTTGTTGAAAATTCTGAAATTAAGTATGAACACAGATTTGGAAATTAACTCAAAAAAGAAAATGTATTACTGCAATGCTAAAAACAATAACAAAAAAGTATATGTATTACTGCAATATATTTTACATGAAAACCCCTGAGAGCATTTAGGCAGCTTTACATATTCAAGAGTTATACTCACTAATTTTTAAAAATATTTAATTATGTATATTGCAAATGTCTCAATGTGATATTTGAAAGTCTTATCTAGAAAAAATTAAAGCAAACACTTGTAGTGCTTTCATGAAAAACTTTATAGTATTTGTAAGGTTTGGGTAAAAGCTTTTACTTTTTATTTTCTTGTTTTTTGTGCTTTAATTGCTTCTAATAAAATTTGACATTAGGAGTCTGTATAACATAATTATATATAGTATGTATTGTACAAGTTTTTAAAATATTAATTGTGGAAATTTCTGATTATATTCCTCGTGCTACTAGTGTTTATTGACATTATTGATCAGATTTCTTCCATAGAATTCAATACAAACTCTTTGAAATCCCATCCTCTGTGTGAGTCCCATCCATTGTGACGTCACGAAATGGCTTAAGATGACTATTTATGAATCTGGATATTTTTAACATCAATTCTTTCAAAAAGCTTATTAAAACGAAGCAAAACTAAATAATGTATTTCAGTTTTTAAGTAAAATTAATAAAAATTATTATTTTTACATAAAAATATATTTACTTTTACTTACTTAAAAATATGACTTTATGCTTATACAACGTATAAATTTTATCCATATACATATTATTTTAGATAAATGATAACATTGAGTAACCATTATATTATTTAGAAAGAATTTGCTAGCCCGAAATGCAAAACATACTGCATACAATGCTGAAACTGCTTTAAATTCAGTACCAATTTATTTCATTAATTTCTGACAAAAAATATTGTTGATTTACTATTATTTAAGAACAAAGTGTTGTAAAACGAAAATGCTCTTTCAATGCGTCATAAAAAATTAAGCTACTCGTATTTATTGGCATTATTAATTCCATTTCTTCCATTGAACTCAATGCAAACTGTTCCAAATCCCATCCTTTCTTGTGACGTCACGAAAACCAGTACCCAGACCCCCTCTTGCTTTCTCCTCTTCTTCAGTCGCGGCGACCCCGAGTCAAGTCTCGTGGGCGGTCGGACTGCATTTGAGAAAGTTATGCTCTCTGCTGCTGAGGTTTGCTATTCGCTGAATGAACATATTCGTCTAGTTTTACAGTAGATTCGTTTCAAGAGTAAGTGAAAATTTTGCATTGTGAGATAGGGCATAGGCGTAAGTAGGGGCAAGGGATGGGGCAATTAACCACCCAAAAAAAGTTCAAGAAAACTGGCCAAGATATCTAGCAGATATCACCTGTGTTTTAAAATATTTCCTATTATAGGGGATGTTTCCTGTGGTGGAAAATATTTCCGCCAGCCTCAATATGCCAATTTTCGCCAATGGATAGGGTTCCTATGCACCTTTTTGAAACACACGCACAGTTATCTAGATAGATAGCTCGAAGTAGAAAAAGTGCAGCTGGTAGTTAAATTATGCGATGGCAACGGCTGCACATTTTGCGACATTGGGAAATGGTTGCGCTTCAAAGGGTTCCCGTGACTGTTAAATAGATGGTCTTCAAATCGAAGAAGTCAACGACCTCTCCATAGCAGTGGAACAACGCACTTCTACTTATAATGCACCCATGCAAATCATACACAAATTGGAGACAAAGACAAAGCTTTAACACAAATAGGACATTTGGGATACATTTTTTTTTTTTTTAACATTTAGAATATTTTGCACCAACTCAACTTTTAGAAATGTCTCATATCAGGTTGTGAGATCATTTAGATTAAATGGGACGCTTTTTTTCATATTGTTAAATTAAATAAAACGAGTGGCGTTGATTTTTTTTTTTTTTTTGTACTTTTTTTGTCATTTACTTTCATTTAAAAAAATCTAGTAAAAATCTGAAAAGAGAAAAAAAAAAAAAAAAAAAAAACGGAAACAAAAAAATCGCACTGTGATTGTTTTTACAGAATTAAAAGGAAACTACCTATGTCAGATTTCAAATAATGGAGTGAATTATTTTTGTGTTTCGTTTCCAGAAGCTAATTACATACAATAATTAATTATATGGAATAAATTAAATAAAAAAATCTTATTAATGCTGTTGCGGATTAAAATTCATGACAGATGGGAAACATTAAATTATTCAGAAGTTCATTTACAACAAAATTTAAAAAGTACTTTTCATCTTTTTGTTTTCTTTTTTCTTTTCACAGAAATGAACTATGAGTTACGCTTTTGTGCATAAAATAACCTGCTTTTTATTCCTATTTTAAAACTTTCTCAGCAAACTTTTATAGAGTAAACATGCAAATACTTTTTTTTAAAAATCAGGCATATGCCATTAAACTTGCGTATAATGATAATATAAGAGCCCTAAAAAATATTTAAGACATTTTTTTTGTGTGTTTGTTTGTTTATTACGGCAAAACTACGCGAGAGCTATCTGACAATGGAGTGGAGAGGGTGCTTGGCAGGAGTGTTTTTTAAGGGGTTCTAACGCATACTCACGGGTTGGCGAATTATTTGTGTACTGCAAGTAATCTCTGGCTATCAAAGTAAAGACTAAGTATACCTAACTCTTTGTGTACATTTGAGGTATCAGCACGTGTAGCATTTATTCTTCCGAAGTCCCAGTTGACCAGGGCCATCTCTATTGAAGTGACCGGAGCTGCTCTTTTAAAAGAAGAAGTAATCAGGCTTGTTTCAGTGGAGATTTAACAGCGCATTACGCTAAAAATAAAAAAAAAAATAAAAAAAAAGTTGAAAATTCTTAGATTAAAAAGTAGATCTATTTTTTCACATCGCTAAACACTTTTGTTATTACTTATTCTTTTCTTATATTGTCAGTTGAATATTCAACATGAAAGAAAAGGTGTTGTGGGCGGTGACATATTCCAATATCCCCCCCCCTCTAACTGCGCGCATGCGGTTCTAAAACAGAATGAAAAACGATTGTGAATTAACCCATTAAGCGCCAAAGCTCCCATTACGGGAATACCTATTATATATATTTTTTCTTAAAATATTTTAACGCAATTTACGAAATACACATTTTATATAAACATTTACACTATAGGGTGTGTTATATATTTTTATCGGAACAATATATTTTAATGTAATGTTTTTTTTCTAATTTTTAAAAAAGTGAAATTTTGTCTTTATGACTGACTTATATAAAACAACAAAGAATAAAATAAATGGTCACTTAAATGTTTCAAGTAGAATGCATATTTAAAACCAACATCTTGAAGAACAACATTCTTAAAATCCTGCATGAATAGATTCCTATAAAGGAATGTTATGAACGCTCATATTTCTTGTTCCCACAGCGGGAGCTTTGGCGCTCTCCCACTAGTTAGCATTTCCAGTTACTCTCTATTGGGTTCCTGGTCATTCTGGCATTCCTGGTAATGAGATAGCGGATTCTCTTGCCAGGTTGCGCTCTGGCTCTTTTTTTGTTGGCCGGTTCCCGGTATCTCGAGTAAATGTTACAGGGATACTGTGTTTAGCCACTTTAGCAAGCTTCAGTATTCCAGCTGGCTTAAGTGTAATGGCCAGAGGCAGGCCAAAGAGATCAATCTTGGCTTTCCTGGTGTTCGATGCAAGGAACCTCTGTGTCTCAACAGGTCCAGTCTCCGTAGGGCTATTGGCCTGTTAACTGGGCACTGTTAAAAGGCATCTTAACATAATGAAGGTTGTCGATGATCCCACTTGTCGGGGTTGTCTTCTTAAGGAGGAAACTGCTTTACACATCCTCTGTGAGTGTGAGTACTTCTCTGATTATAGGTTTGAGCATCTTGGGCGCCATGTCATTGAGCCCTGGGAGCTTCACAAAATGTCTGTTAGATCTATACTGATGTTCGCATCTGCTACTGGGCTCTTTTCGTAGGGCCTTTTCCATATTGCTTGGGGATGATACAACAGACCCATGGTCGCGGTGCCTGGCCCTTTTTGGGCCTTCCCTCCAAGTCATAGCATTTCCAGATTGATTTTGCTACCGTTCAACAATAAAGAAAGGTTTGGCACTTCGCAGGCTGGTTATTTCGTACATTATAGTATCAACAACAAAAATAATTACTTTATATATACAGTTTTGAGCAGCATCTGCGTAAAAAAAGGAATTGCTGTATCTAAAATGGAGAAAGTCATTTATCCCCATATTGTGCAAAAGCTCCCGCTACGGGAACATGCTATATTTCCTAAATGCTTTGAGTTAAAAAAAAAAAATTCAACTGTTCTATAATAGAGACATGCAATGTACGTAAAAAATGTATATACAATTAAAAATTTCTATCTGATTCTCATAGCGGCGTTTAATGGGTTAACCCCTAATATCCTAATTTTTTTTTTTTTTTTTTTTGAAAAATATTTTGACTTAAGCCATTAAAGTACGTTTTAACGGAGTAATATTAAATACTCCCACTGGTTTTGAGACACATTTCTTGAATGTTTCACAAAATACAGGGTGTTGAATAAATGCAAAGCTAGACATGATATAAAGGTTATAATCATGATGGTGAGAAATAAATATTGAAATATCGATAATGATGTTGCATTAATGGAGCATGGATGTGAATCTCCTTTCAAATGGTTAACACTTTCAAAAATTGTTGGTCACCCAGCGCCACCCCCAGCAAATATGGGGCTTACTCAGAGAATTTTAGCAGCGCCCCTTTAAAACAAAACTTCTCACAGCAAAGTATCAGGTTGTAACGAAAGTTTTCCGCCAAATCTGCTTGAAAAACTAACTTCTAACTCCTTAGATAACTCTTTTTGATCTTTCGGTACCAAACCTGCACAGTGTCACGTGATGCAACAATAGTATTTAAAGCTGTACTCATTATTCGTTTATATTCTGTAGCTGACTTTTTGCAACACAACTGGAAGTAAATGATGGTTCCGATCCTCTAGAGTGATAGTTTCATTTGACACACCTTGTACTTAATGATAACTATATTATTTTACAGGTTTCATAACACAGTGTTATAAAGTAAGTCTCTTTCTTTCAAATGCCAAAAATCATTTGACAAAATATGAGCAAATACGCCAACGCGAACTGTTTTCTGACGGTGTTTACGGTGGCGGGAAACTTTCGTTACAACCTAATAAAACGCACAGGCAATAAAATTTGGGGCGGAAAACATTATTATCGGCCCAGCCCTAGTAAGGGAATCTTTTGGATTTTCAGATTTTTAAAGTAGACCACAATTTGCCCTGTATCTTTACGTTCTTGTGCAAATTTTCAAGCCGATAGGTCAAACGGTGCGGATTTGTGTTATGCGATTCATCCAAATAAACAAACTCACAGATTTTCATTTTTTTTTTGTAAGGATATAAAAGAAAATGGAAAACTTTGTGGGAGGTGATATAGTCAAATATCCCCTCTTCTGACCACACCCATGTTGTTGTAAAACAACCTGAAAATCGGTGATAACTATTTAGAAAAACTTCGGTAATTATTAAAGAAGCATTTATTGCAAAATAAAGAACATTTCGCAGAAAAAAGCTAAAAAATTCATGCAACATCAAAACAAGGTATATTTTATATTTAAGGAAAGACATTGTGGGAGGCAACATATTAAAATAGACCCTTCTTTGGTTACGTGCTCGTCGTTGTAAAACAAACGGAAAATCTTTGATAAGTATTCAGAAAAATTTCGGTGTTTATTAAAAAAATTATAATTAAAAGAAAAAGAAAACTTTGTGGGAGGCAACGTATTCCAGTATCCCTTCTCTCTTCGTACCTACGCCATGGTAAAATGAAATGAAAAATCGTTGTGTTAATATAAACAAAATGGCTGTGAATAACTTAATATGTATAAGCAACTATTCTGAAGAGTGTTATCTTCAAGTGGTTGATCGGAATAATTACGGAGTGAGTCAGTGATCATCGTAGCTATATAGTAGGATATTTATGAAAAACTTTTCAAAAACATTATGCCAAGACTTATGAAAAGGAGATGTAAACAAACCACCTTCTACATTGAAAAGAATAAGCTAGGCGACAAATGGGAGCTGCCTGGTAACAAGAGACGTAGCGTAATTTTCAAGGAACTTCAAATTCATTAATTTGATAAAAACTTCCGAATTTTTTCTGAACTGACAAACCGATATGGTTTATTGTCAACTTCTCTGTTCTTTTCTCTGAAGAACAGAAAAACGTCGAGAACCCAGCTCTAATTTTTGGGTAAAGTTGATGAGGATAAGTAATGTCGATAAGGGAGCGAATGTACTACAGCTCGTCACATTGCTTTCATATTCAGAAAATTGGCTTAAGTGCGACCGTTTATTAAATTCGCATCCTTACATGTCCGAATCCGTACAGGCGCTGCATACGTGCACCAGCCAAATCTGTCCTTGTAATTCAACCACTTTATCCGAAAGGACAAGTTTTCTTGATGTGTCAAGCATCTGCAGTAGAGATGGCCAATGATTCGATGAGTCGAGTCAGTGATTCGAATCTTGGTACTGAGTGGCTCAGTCTTTACACTCACTATCTACTGATTCGAATATCAAGCCCTCAACTGTGGGGAAATACATTCCAAGTGCGAAGGGAAGGAAAACTTATTTTCCCTTACTCTTTCAACTCTTTTCGACTCTTTACGACTCTGAGTCGATAGATGATTTGAAACAGCAAATGAGTGGGTGTGGGTGAGTTGGTCACTGAGTTGGTGCAGCAACGAATCTTTACTGATTCAGTGTTTCGCTCTGTTTCGGTGATTGTATACTATCGTTGAGATTCGTTAGTTTTTCGAATCTTCTATCGACTCAGAGTCGAAAGGAGCCGAAAAGAGTTGAAAGGATGTTTCATTTAATTGAGGGGTTTTTCGAATCTTCTATCGACTCAGAGTCGAAAGGAGTCGAAAAGAGATGAAAGGATGTTTCATTTAATTGGAGTTTTTTTTCGAATCTTTGGTGTTTCATTTCTTGGTTGGTGGTCGGATTTAAAGTTTTATCTGTCTGTGGGTGTGGAGTGGGTCGAACATCGTTTGCTTTTGGCGGGGGGCATAGGCGTTACTTCCTAAGGGCAAGAGGGGTCAATCTCCCCCCCGAAAAAAAAATTAAGAAAATCCCTCCTTCCAACTTGTCTGACTGATTTAATATTTGTTTAAAATTTAATGAAACATCCCTTTTCTACTTTTAACTTCAATATATGTCCCCCTGCCCCCACCCTCAAAAAAAAAAAAAAAAAAAAAAAAAAAAACGGAACGTTAAGTTTACATGGTGGCGGATTTTCATGTGAAGGGAAATAGAATGAAATAAAGTTAGGATTGTGCTTGTCACTTTTAATGAAGGATACAGGGCGGTATTAAGCGCTCTCACAAAAGGACTTTGTAGTAAGCAAAATAACATTTCGCTTTATTGCAGCAGATTTCGTTTTGTTTTTTTTTACCTTGTTTTTCGTTTAAGGGGAATGATTTTATTTTCTTTCGTAATTCAGAGAAATACAAAATAGGGCCTAAAGCAGTGGCGTAGTTAGTGTTATTGACAGTGGCGTAGCCAGGATTTTATTTCGGGGTGGGCTGGGTATCAAATTTAAAGATAAAGTTCAATTGTAAGCTAAGTAAAGGGTCCCATTTTTTGGGGGGGGGCAGCAGCCCCTCAGTAGGACTGGGCCAAAAATCGACTTATCGGTTTTATTTCAACATCAAATATCCGATATTCCCATTTTCATTTCAGTGAAATCTCGAATTCGATAAAGGGCAAAAATACAGGCCGGCCAGGGGCGTAGCCAGAAATTTTTCATGGGGGGGGGAGGTTATGACTACTGCAACTCATATATATGTATACGTGTGTATGATAATGTACTGAAGAATATACATTTTGTATGGCAAAAATTCCTCATGGGGGGGGTTATGACCCCCTAACCCCCCCCCCTTGGCTACGCCTCTGAGGCCGGCGATAAGAAAATCCTGAGATAAATACCAGCTTGTGATGCTTTTGCTACTGCTTTCTCTCGGAAAGCTTCTTCTTCTCTCATCGCAGAAAAAACAGCTCCATGGTTTATTAGTCTAATTACCATAATTAATTAACGTATATCTCGGAACCTATCCACCGGAGCGCGTTTTTATTGATTCTCGACCCCCCCCCTAGACTCAACACCCCACCGATACTTAAAATTTCGAATGCTTTGACATCAAACTTAACCTTTTAATCTTACAGGCCCAGGGGGTCATACGAAGCTCCCCTATATTTTCAATTTGGGCATTTTAAACACTAGCCTCCTCCGACGGCATCTCCAAAGTCTGGAAACCATCCCAGAGCCAATTTCTACATGTTTGCAGTCCTTTTATGCCTCAATCCTGGTTAATTAGTCTAATTACCATAATTAATTAACGCATATCTCTGAAACTATCCATCGGAGCGCGTTTTTATTGATTCTCGACCCCCCCTCTGGGACCCCCATCGATACATAAAATTTCGAATACTTTGACACCAAACTTAACCTTTTAATCTTACAGGCCCAGGGGGTCATACGAAGCTCCCCTGTATTTTCATTTCGGGCAGTTTAAACACTAGTTTTACTGGAGCAAGGAGAGAGAGATGCTAACTGCCCGAGAACTCAGCGGAGAAGAAACCCGATGAATGGGTGAAGGGTGTTTAAATAGTACGGCTTTCGGCGAAGAGAGAGGGAAAATTTCTTTAGTTGTTTTATTGATTCAAGATTCGAATCACTGATTCGAATCATCGAAGTAGTGAGTGAGTCGAGATTCGAATCAGTTAAATGAGTCGAACCGCCCATCTCTACCGGGTAGCCCTATCTTGAAATTTTCATTATTGTAACCTATTTATAGAAAAATATTGGTGATGCATATTCTACAGCTTACGAAATATCGTAGCAATAGATTAAAGCTGTTGTGAACTTAGAGTATTTAAATATATGTAAAATTATGTAGCATACTTTTGTGTCGCATTTTTGAGACACATTTTTCATACAATTTTAATTAAAGGGGGTGAGAGATAAAATGACATAGTCATTAGGTATAGGTTTAGGTTTAACCGTTGCCTACGTAATACTACACAAGGCCGGGAAATGCGGCTTTCAAAACTGGGGAAAATGTAGATAGCGCTTTTTGGTCGTGTAATAACTCATCGTTGCCTTATTACTCTATAAGAGCTATCTTTAGATTCCTTGTATTTTTAGATTTGCACTTATGTAGTATCCCGGCGGACCGCCAAGACGAGCGACTTTTCGCCAAGATAAATGCAGGAGCATATTTGACAAAAAAAAAATAGTTGTCCTTATTTCCTTGGCGAGAAATAGCAACCCGCCACTTATCTTTTAAAATGGGATCTTTTGGAAAACGGGGAAATCCGGTATTTCTTAAGAGCAACCAGAATAATTGCAATATGGTACACAGCAGTACACCATTTTCGCCTAATTATTTTTGCGTACAATGTAATTATGTATAGGTACGATATGAAATAATAACAAATATAATAAGGTAAATCTTTAAACACGTTTAAACGTCTCGAAAACTCATTGTTTACAGTCAAACAGCCAGAAAACACAAACGTTGAAGGGTCATAAGAGCGCCCCCAACGGTCATTTTAGTGAACTAAGTTTTCGCCCGTTTCATTGCTGAAAAGCAGGACCTTTTCCCGGCCTTGTGTAAGTATTACGTAGGCAATGGTTTAACCCACTGCTATGAAATTGCGGAAAATTACTTCGGTTAATGATCCCACAGTTCAAAATGCTTTATCCTCAATGTAAGAGATAGTCATTTTGAGTCATAATAGGCTAAGCTCGCATGCAATTAATTACGATCTATGCCTCTCGAATCAATAAAACCTGATAGATATTTCTCCTTCCATACGCTTTTGATAGAATCAAACCATTCAAGCAAGTTTCTTTTTTTAAAACTCATCAACATTGCAAAGGTATGTCTATAATTTTCCTTTTATTGTAAGAATAATTTCATTTTGCGAAATGAATTTACACACTTTTTATTGTACGTACTTCAAATTTGTAATATAAAGGCAAGTACTAGAAACTATTTGCTCTTACTCTTTTAAAATTTTGTTTTACTTAAATTTCCTTTTTAACTGTAACTTTTTGAGCTAAAAAGTGCTCCATCTCATACAATCCGTATATTTTTAGTGAACGAAATGACTTCTTGTACAGATAAAAGATGGTTTAGGTAGAAGACGGAGGCACTTTTATTAAAGTAATTAAAATGAAATACGGAAGATTTATCCACAGTTAAAGAAATAAATAAACTTTTCGGAGGAAATAGGTATTTCTCATTTCTTTAACTACACATTTTTCTATATTTCTCTTAACTTGAGTTATACTTGCATTTTTAGACTATTTGCATGGAATTATTAACCATTCCAACAGGTTTTGGCCATCTTCTACAACGCATGACACAGCTTAAAGTATTTACTACCTTTAACGAGATGAGATATTTGGCGGCGTTACTTATGCCATTCTGGTAGATTTTACATAAAGTTTAGTTCTGAACTCTGTTTTACCGATAAATCTTAACGGTTAATAAGATCTGGGTTGATTCCTACTTTAGGACCCCACTTGGCGCGATTTCAAAAAACGCCATTTTGGCGCGTTTCCCCATCTCCAGTGTCTCCGGGAGCTGCAACGTTCCCATAGATAATACGGGAAAAGGCACGCAAATTAGCGATGAGCATACAAAATAAACAAATTTGAAAGAATTTTGAAAAATATATGTATAAAAGAGAGGATATTTTACTCACATGGCCTGTTGAACAGTACTTTTTTAAGTAAACTATTTTCCAGTTATTTCGCTATTAATTTATTTGGTCTATTCATTTTTGATATGTTTGGATTTTAGAACGAATTTTCTAAGGCGACTTTTAAAAAAATCTAAGTGCTAGATTTTTTTTTTTTTAGCCGCATTCATATTTTAGTAAAAAATCGTAACTCTCAAGAATAAAAGAACCGTTTGAAATCTAAAAACAAACTTTTTAAAATCTAAAAACTTGAATTTATTTTTGCAGCAATCATATCTTAGTTAAATCGTGGCCGTGGGAATCAAAATGGCGGTTTTCACAAGGATTGCCATACATTCGCATAAGTCGCCAAGGTTACAACATTTAGGCATTTATCGTCTGCTTGGCGGAGTGGGGTCCTAAAGTAGGAATCAACCAAGATCGGTTCAATATTTGGTACTTACGCATTATCACGGCGGTCCGCAAAGACGAGCTATTTTTCGCCAAGATAAATGAAGGACACATGAAATTATGGATGGTTCGGAATATAATTGGCAACAGTTTGCCAGCACTTTTGACGAAAAATTAGTTTGGCGGGAATGGCCGCCGGGATAATACGTTAAGTACCCCAATATTTTAACGACAATATTAGTTGCATGCTTGTTATCACAGCAGATGTACCAAGACACCTTATGGGAAGAATAGGTTGAATCCTTGTTTAACCCACTGCTCTGCTAATTTGGCGATAAACATATAAATGAGGTAATCTTTTCGCATTGTTTATCTTGTAACCCTCGAATGTAATAACAGTTTGCAGTTACATACGTTTAGTCAGTTGTAACCTCTTTGTATTTTGTGGTTTAAAAACAACAAATTATGTAAAATCTCAAGTTTAAAGCTTCATTTCTAGTTTATTTATATATTCATCAAATTTTAATTCTTGGAACAGCTTCAGTACGCATTAGCCCGAATGTAACCCGATGTTTTTTGACCGATCATTTCCATTAAAAACCTGATTCGTGCTAAATTCGAGGTCTAAATGTAGGATTTTTGGGGAAAAGTTCGTTAGCGGGGGCATGTTGCCAAGTCTGATACGATCGCCAAAGCTTATGATAAGTAAACAGGTTTGGTATCGTTGACAATTGAGATAAGTTGAAAGAATTTGAGAATTTTGGATGAAGTTTTTTGAGTGTTTTTGTAGTATTTTGACTAACAA
The DNA here is from genome assembly GCA_038373885.1 of Cheiracanthium punctorium. Classification (NCBI taxonomy): domain Eukaryota; kingdom Metazoa; phylum Arthropoda; class Arachnida; order Araneae; family Cheiracanthiidae; genus Cheiracanthium; species Cheiracanthium punctorium. The sequence goes on along the minus strand of JAWZYV010017424.1, from coordinate 19,762 downwards.
TAAGAGAATATTGGGAATTTAGAACTTAAACGTATGTACCCCAAAGCCAAGTTTTTTTTTTTGGGGGGGGGGACAATTCCGTAAGCGGGGGCAGGTCGCCAAGCCAGATGTCGCCAAAGCTTTTTCGCGTTGCTAAATACGCCAATCTGCAAGTATTGTGCTTAGAATATATGGGGAATTGTTTTAATGGCAACCTTAATGGGTTAGACGTTGGCAACAAAAAAAGTGGCCAACTAAACCTGCCCCCGCTTAAGGAATTATTCCCTTTTTTTTTCGTTTTGAAAGGTCATGCTAGATACATTTTTAATGATGTGAAGTTTCAAGGTAAGTGTATTTTTCATTTGATTTCTTATCTTGTTTAGTGGGAGATAAATTCTGTAAGCGGGAGCAGTGTAGTGTCAGTGTAGAGCTAGTGTTTTGGTTATGTTCAATTTGTTTTTTGGTACTTATGTACTATCCCGGCGGTCCGCCAAGATGAGCAATTTTTTGCCAAGATAAATGCTGTACAAATGAAATAATTCATGGTTAGAAATATGTTTGGCAGCAGTTTGCCAGCCCATTTGACACAAAAATCGTTTGGCGGAAATGACCGCCGGGATAATACGTAAGTACCTGTTATTTATTGTATTTGAAATACGTAAGTACCGAAATGTTTTAATAAGGTAATAAGGATAAGTGTAATGTAGTCGCCAAGAAAAGTAGCCAACTAAACCTTGCCCTGCTTACGGAATTATTACCTTTAATGGTATTTTAATACACTAATTTTTTTATTTTTGTAGACAGTGATGTATGTTTGTGTATATAAGTTGTATATTTGAAGATTTTGATTCACTAGCCTTTCAGTTCATATTTAATTGATGTGGGGGGCCCATGAACTTTGCCCCCCTTTTTATGCTGCAATGTAAATAACATTGTATTAACAGAGCAAATTCTTAGAACCGAAAAATTGAAGCAGTCGGTTTTCAGGTATGCGTGAACGGTAAAAGATTCAGTTAGCTGTTGATGCCTGGCTTAGCCCGCTGCTTGACTCATTTCAAAAATCGGCCTTTTGGCGTATTTTCGCGTCTTGCATCTGAGAGCTGGAAGCAGCTTGAGTATTTGCCACGCGTATAGTGACTCTTCATTCTCTGGTGATCCTTTGGCGGTTGTCTACCATAGAACAACGTACGGCCGCCAAATGGAAGAGCGATAAAGCGTCTAAATGATCATCATGGCAGACTTAACCGTATTCTGCGATTGACGAGAAAGATGGTTAGGCGCATGCGTAAATCCCTAACGAATGAAAAAAAATCGCCATGGGTGGTCCCAAAGCTGTCCCAGAGACTGAAATATAGCAAATTTTAGCCACAATTCCCTAGAACTGTTAACTTTTAATGAATTTTTAGTGTTATATTTCCGCATTGTGAGGGGATATCGCCAAGCTTGGTTCGGTTTTTCAAACAGTTCGGGTAGGCGATTTTAAGGTCTTCAAAACCGAAGGAAGCTCGGCGATATCTTCCAAGAAAATCTTCGTCAGGCATATTCTAACTATACTTAACCTTTGTAAATACTATTTGGAAACTTTATCATAATCTATGTGTGTACCATATTTGTCTTCCTTGTTCCATAAAATACTTCTTCGGAGTAGAAATCTACATTAAAATCGCCTACCAAAACTGTTTTACAATCTTCGCCAGGCATAGTCTACGTATACTCTTCCTTTGTAATAAACAGTCGTGTTCGGCAGCTTCTAGCCGAATTTGGAAGATATCGCCAAGCTTGGTTCGGTATCGAAGACTTACTTTTTTTGGCACCAAACTTGGAAACATGGCGATCAGGTATCAAAAATTGAAAACCTTCTGACCTTTCAACATTTTATTCTCAAACCCACTACCGTATTTTCCGGCAAACATATTTCCATCCTTAACATCCATTAACAACCAGGACAACCATGGCCCAGGGGTGCTCAAGCATTATGGTGCAGATGATCATCCTGAAACGGAACCCCAGTTCAAGTATTAAGAAGTATTATTTAAGACGTATTTAAGAGGGGGTCCAGGGGGCTCGGATCCTCCCCGAAAATTTTATTTTTATTAGAAAAATTATAACTGTAAAGTCTTGCTTCGAAAAAAATCTCTCTGTTTCATTATTTGGACTCCCACCCTCCCGAATTTTTTTCCTGGATACGTCTCTACTCTAGTGTTTAAATTCAAGTAAACTTGGTAGAAATTTTATTTACTAATTCAAGGGAAAGACTGAGCCAAAATTACGTGTTAACAGAATATAATCAAGAAAGATAAATCATGCCAAACGTATAGATTATAAAACATTTTCCAACACAACTACCGTGTTTACTCACATCATAATCGCACTTTTTTTGGGTCGATTTTTCATGGTGAAAGTCTAGGTGCGGCTATCATGCGGGGGAAATCTACTACATAATATTGCATACTCCAATGCTGAAACATTACTAGTATTATAATAAAATTACTAACACTAACTTTCCAATTGTTTCCAGTTTATATGCCGTATATTAAATAATTTTTTCTTCAATTGTACACAAAAAAGAGTCATTTTTCTTTGTATAGACGTTAATTAAAGCCGAATAAGTGACTGGTACTTTCATGAGGAGGAAAATATTTTGACGATTTTTCCTGCTTCGAAACTTGGGTGCGACAATTATGCGAGGGCGACTATTACGCGAGTAAACACGATATATTTTTGCTCCAAATTTGGCGATCTATTTTACTTAAATTTGGAGATATTTTAGTTTTGTAGCTAAGGAAAAGCGACACGAGGGCTGTTACTTAATAGGTAATTCCTTGGACTCGGGATCTTTTAAAGATTTTCTGACGTGTATTCGGGGAGGCTGTCTTAACTTTCGGGGAGGCTGTCAATTTTTGCTAAAGCCAGCAATTTCGCACGTTGGATCTTGGCGACTTCGTTCCTTAACACGTTTTGGTAGCCTTTTTAACCCTCTCGTCACCAAATTATGAAACATCAGAGAAAAAAAATCTGTCTAGCAATTAATGCATTTGAAATACTATTATAAATCACGCAAAAATATTTTTTTCTAATGTCGATTAATATTAGATTTTTCTAATATTGATTTCTGCATTTTCGAAGCATTTTGTTATGCTAAAATTAATTTAAAAGGATGCACATATTAGGTAAAGGTTGAGGAATAAGAAAAAAAAAACGGTAAAAAAAAGCAGCGTCAATATTTTCTTAATTTTTCTCCTGAAACAGTCAAGCGAAAACTGTAAAAAATGATCTAAATGGACTAGTACTGCAATCTAGGCACGATTTATGCATCTAGTTAAGAGCCTCATATACTTTCTACGTGAATTAATGATATTGATATAACCGAAAGAAAAAATACTAAATTCAATTGTTTTCTCTCTAAATATTGTTATTTGAAGTAGGAGCCTCATATGAGGTCCAGGGTGACAAGAGGGTTAAATTTCTACACCTAATAGTTTTGGTTTATAAAATTGATGCGCTGATTTATTCTTAACCGGTTCGGATATGTGCGACTTTTTTTTGTTTGTTTGCACATGTTGTTAGCGCTACGTATCTGCAGTTGTGGGCTGGGTCTAATTGCTTTGCCCCAAAAAGAACTTCACTTTAGCTCGAGTTCAACATCTAATCAGTTGTAAAATTTGCAGTTCTTCCGCGTCCCCTAGCCAATCCAATGACTTTGTAAGAATTTACCGATCTGAAATAACATCAAGTTTAACCTTTTGGATGGCGTTTTCACTGTGACGTAACGCAATGGAAAAATACTTTTTCTAAAGCCGCTGAAGTAAAACACACATAGTCTGCACCACAACAACATGCTTTAAAGAATGATTAACTATAGAGCGCAATGTATTGGAATTTCTTTTTTTGCTCCTCTAAAAGAAATGTAAGCGCTTCATGCACCTTTTTCAATTGGGTACATGGTACTGTACATAGGAATAACATCTATAAATTTCGTAGTAATCGATGCATATTTACGGGAGCTAGAATACGGATGAACAGACAAACATAAATCACATTCTATTTGGAGTTTGTTAAAAACATAAATATTCCCCCTATACAACGTAACTGTATTGCAAGGAGGAGAGTATTGCCGAGAGCGAGGAATTTTTCTCTTTTAGCGTTTAGCAGTCTAAAATGTTCCAAGCGCTAAACAGTTATGCAAATTTTGTTGCATGAAACTCGGGTCATTTCAGGGCGATTTTAAAAATTCCCATACCTTAATGTTAGCGTATTAGGAATTTATTTTCGGCCAAAGAATGAAAAAAATCACCATGCTGGGTTCATTTTTCAAAACATTTTTTTTTCTTTTTTGCTGTCTTATTTGTCAATTTACCCCAAAAAGTTGCTAAATTTGGCGTCATATGACTCAGTTTTTGAGGGAGACACACGACCTTCGTTGGACCATTAACTAGTTACATAGAATTATAGTGCTTGAAATGGGTGAATGTCTTTCTAACTGACATTGACAGTAATGTGTTGGAAATCCTTTGAGTGCTCCTGTAGAAGAAATATAAGAAATGACAGGCATACTGCTTTTGATGAACATATAGCTTTATTTTGTAATCATTAATAACATCTATATCAATCTTGTTTTGTTTCAGAAACCCGAATATCTCAAAATTAGGCTTTAAAGAATGACTGTCCAGAGTAGTGTATTGTACATCTTTTGAGTACTCCTGTGAAAGATCTTTAAATGCTACATACACCATTATCAATAGGATACATGGTACTGTACGTAGGAATAATATACCAGAATTTCGTAGTTATCGATGCATATTTACGACAGTTAGCGCACTGACGGACGGACAGACAGACAGACAGACAGACAAACCGAAATCATTAACACTTTTCATCCTTGTTGGAAAGCGTTAAAAATCAATTAGATGATCGTGAAAATAGATATTAAATGTTACTTAAAGGGGTATTGAGCTGCAAAGCAAAAAATATTTAGAGTTTTGAACATTTGAACGTGGAATTCCCGTTACGGTACATAACTGCTCTAAAGGGGGTGACTGATGAATAGAGTTATTGATAGTGATCGATAGATGTTTTATTTTCGTAATGGTGCTGTGTCTATACATGCAAGGCTGTTGCTTTAGAAAATGTTTTGAATCGATGCACGTCACATTATTTATATGTGTACTTCATTTATTTCTTTGACAGATCTTTACAAGTAAAGTACTAAGTCCATAAAATGAGTGAAAGTCCTGAAAATTCCGTCGAGCCTGAAGATTCCGTGTCTCCAAGTGAAGATGGCAGTGCCGATCAGCCTGAAGATTCCGTGTCTGCAAGCGAAGATGGCAGTGCCGACCAGCCTGAAGGTTCAGAGACTTCAAGTGATTATGAAATAATTCAACCAAGTCCTTCAGGTAGAGTAACACGTTCAGAGTTCTTCGGTCCAAGCACTTCTAGAGCTGGTCTGCGCACCACAAAATCCCAGAAGAGTGGAGTAATTTTTCCCGTAGCAAGGATAAAAAATATGCTTAAGGTATTCATTATTATTATTATTATTATTATTATTATATTATTATTATATTTTTAGTGTAAAATAATCATTATTTAAATAATCATTTTAAAATGTTTGTAAGTGTAACAGGCTTAATACATTTAAAGGACTTTTCCCCCCTCAACAGCGGTCACTTTCTGCAGAGGCATTCCCGCTAGAAAAGCCCTAAGTGCATGGGCATTGGCAGAATAATTTCCAAGGGTGGGGGAGGAGGAAATTACTTCAGCGTATGGTTACTATGTCGGATAGAAAGTAAAAGAATTGGAAAAAACGGCATACACGCACACAAAAATACAGGGAGGGCAAATGTCCCTCCCGTTTGCCCTATGCTGGCGACGCCCATGCCGAAGTACTAGTCATTTTATATTATGGAGTAACCAAATTGATAGCTTAAGATTCCCTCTCTGAAAAGCGACTGTCAAAACAACCAAGCCAAGGTCGGGAGTCGAACCCAACTCCACAATCGAAGCGAGTGGTGCGCTAAACACCATTCAGTTTGGGCTGGTGAATAGATTTAATGGAAACAGTAATATTTCTCACATAAATTTTTTTTTAAATCTTTATTTGGAGGAATTTTCTGCCTTTATTTTTTTCTGCACGCGTAACATCGAATGTTTAAAATCTAGCGGGAAAATGTGTAGCTATTAATGTGACAAATTTTGGTGTGCGTAAACGGTGCAGCTTGCGACTTCCATTGATAAAGACCGGTAATGTACTACAGAAGATCGTCACCAGATCGTGACCTTTTTTGGAGCTGTGGTTCTAATGATGTGAAAATAAATGTCCATTCCATAAAATTACTTATCATACAAATATGCAGTTTATTCATTACACAATAAAATATTTATTTCATCGCTCCGTGACAGAGATTTTTCAGGATACGGCATTTCGACATTTATTTTACTAATTTCTAAACATTACTATTGCGAAGTTAGAGTGTAAAATATATGTTACGATCTAGTGGTAATCTTTTTATATATTCTAGTTGTAATTCGAGATATGGCATTGGTTGTAACTATTTCAACATTTTTCTAACTTTTTTATACCTATCAGGCTGTCTTTGGAACATTAAAAAATTTGCATTACCGGATTGTTGTAAAACGACTTGCAAAGAATTGGTATCAGACATTTTATACTCTTGTATTCAAATTGCGTTTTTATATTTGACAGTTGTTTTTTTTAACACTTTTCAACAGAGTGATTGCATATCTGTTTAATAATAGATGTGAACCGTTTGTGTCTTTGAAACCAAAGTACTGAAGGATGGTTTGATAGCACTTACCTTCTAATTACTGTCCAAGTGGATAGACAAAAAATGCGAAAATATTGAAAGAGTTAATGATTAAGATTTATCAAACTGTTCACCTATTCGTGAATCTTTATAACAGCAGTAAATATGGGACGATTGATAAAGAATATACACGTTACTGTAAACCTGCCCACATTTGGTCAATAGGATAAATTATTGAATGTTTATCGTATTAACCCTTTAAAGAGATTTGTCCTCGCCGTGAGGACACAAAACTGTGACGTTTTGACAGTTGTCGGCCACGAAGAATAAATATGATTTCTATAAAAATACTTGAAGGTACCATAGTTACACAAGCACTCTTTACTTTTTAGCACATATTTTGCACAGCCAGCTGTGTCTCTAAATGAAAACAATTGTCTCTAGATCTGTGTTACGCGAAGAATGATTCGATCGACCGCCATCTTGCTGGTAGTTAAGTCGAGCGAAGGCAACGGCTGCCCTTCTTTCAGCATTGGGCAATCTATCGAGCTGTTCTCGCATTCTTCCATTTTTCAGCAGCTATCAGTGCTGTTAAAAATAATCCTGACAATTTTTTTACGGGAAAGGGCGTGCTAAAAAGTAAAGGATTCTCGTTGAGCTAGGTCACCCGCAACTATTTTTACAGAAATCAAATCTATTCTTCGTGACTGGCAACTGTCGAAACGTCAGAGTTGGGTGTTCCCAGAGCGGGATCACTGCGCGTTAAAGGGTTAATACTGAAGGGATTTCACCTAGATCGTATAGTGGAACACAGGAAGCAGTAAACATTAACCGAGGAAGGCCACACCGAACAAAAATTAACGAACTTGATTTATTTTTGGCATGAAAGAATTAAATACAGGCAGTAGTGGCATTCCTTAGATTTTTTCACAGGGGAACAGCTCCTTAAACTGCTAAGTCAAATATCGGTTTTTACCAACTCATTTAAAAATCTGGCGTACTGGGTTTGTTATATTTTGTCAAGTCTTCTAGAAATAAAAACAATAGGATAGTTTTAATTTTAAAATTTTGCGGCTAATTTTGTAATTTTACCAAAACTACAGTTTCTGGATTCAAGGTAAAGAAAGATTTTCAAGTTTTCGAACTAATTTTAAAATTTTGCGACTAATTTTGTAATTTTACCAAAACTACAGTTTCTGGATTCAAGGTACATAAAGATTTTCAAGTTTTCGAACTAATTTTAAAATTTTCTCTAGTCAATCAGTGTGTATTGTATATTGCGTTTAATGCAAACCTCGAAGAGGAGTATCTGCCTTGGGTTTCTAGTCAATTAGAAAATGTAATATCGTTCTTTTTTCTTTAAGAAAAAAAGCTTAATTACTATTCCCTATTGAGTTAGAATTTTCCCTATTAAGTTTACCACAAATATAAATTGAATTATAGTTTTCTTTATCAAGAAAATTAATAATTTTGCCAAATAGGTTTTTTTTTTGCCAAGATTAACAGAATGTGCCGGTTGTTAGGTTATAGAAACTCCGTCTTCTGCACGCTTAATTCAAACGAGCGAAATTCGATCCGTCGCAGCGATTTTTCGCTCCTTTCCGTGCTTGAAAGTTAGCTTCTCCTATAAGAGCGTTTTTCAAACACTGAGCGGAGCGAAATATTCGGAGTGAACGTTTTCAGTATTTTTGTAAATAGGAAGCGGGGCGTAGATTTCTCGGAAAAGAGTACTTAAAGAGTATTTAAAGAGTGTTTTTGCGTTAATCCTGTGAGTTTCGCTGTAAAAAGGTCGAAACCGACAATTTTTCCTTTTACTCCCTATTTGATCGTTTTTTTCGCTCCTTTGAATTACGCGTATACGCCCTCTTTTAAGAAGAACCCTGGGTACATCCGCTGCTGTGCCACTCCTTTTTCAGAAGATTGATTTTTCGAGAATTCCCCACCAAGTAGGTTAAGGGGTCAGCTATGTTTTTAAGGTTAAAAAGTAAATACAGTAAAACCTCGCTATAACCATATTCAATACAACGATAATCCCTCTATAATGCTAAAATTTTGAGGTCTCTCGAAATTCCAATACAATATAATCTCCCTTCGATACATCCCTCTAGAAAGATCACTTTATAGGGTATCTTGAGTATCGTTGTATCGAGGTTAACGGTGTTATTCGAAAAAAATCATGTGATTTTAGTACATAATTACAAATAAACTAATGATGCCAGGCACTTCAAAATTTTGAAACTGTCTCTTTACAAGCTGTATTACATACTGCGAAGACAGACCAATCTGTATCCGTTTCAATACTTTTAGAAAAAATTCTTAAAAATCGGAAATTTTCGCAAAGCGTGTCACTCTTCGAAAAATCTTGCAGCTCAAATCCATGTTTAAGAATTTTTTCTGAAAATTTCACAAAAGGCACAGCGTTTTCGCTTATCGTAGTGTGTAAAACAGCTTATGAAGAACCCTCTGGAATTTTTTGGAGACCATGGTGCTGTTGGTTTATTTCAATTTGTGTACCGAGACTAAAAACGGAGTTCTTTTTTTTCGAAGAACAGCCTTAAGTTCGTTTTATTACAATGACCAAATGACGCCGGTAATTATGTATCTGAGGATTTGGTATTAGAAGATTTTTCAAGTTATTAGTTTGTTCACGTTAATTATTTGTTTGTTTGTTCTTACAGGTTCATAACTACGCCGGGCGTGTCTCCGACAAAGGTGCCGTATTTTTAGCATCTGTCCTTCAGTACGTCACCGCGGAAATTATAGAACTCTCAACGAATGTGGTCAGGAGCGAAAGAGTCGTCAGGATCCAGCCCAGGCATGTGAATTTGGCCATAAAATCGGACCCGGAATTGATTAATAATTTCCGAAATGCTGTAGTACCGAACAGTCCTTTCCTTACTTCGAACACTGCAATGACAAGTAGTCTATGCAACTTACCCTTGCACGTAATCGCACCAAGAAACGCTGGCACTAGAAGTGCTACTCGCAAGTCAAAAAGATCTAAAAAATCAGGAAGGCCCAAGTGATTGTAGGAGTCCATACAGAGAAACTTTTTAGAATAATAAATTTTACAAATTCATTATTTCCGATAAAATTTTGTAATAAACATGATTTTTCAGTTTTCACTTTTTCCTTCCATTTAGCTTAATAACATGTACATAAACTGAGCTATTTCAGACGCAACTGTGAAGTATGCATTTTTTTAACCCATTTGTGCCTGGATATTTTTGCGACTTTCTTCGATTTTTACTGATAACAGAAATAATAGATAAATTTCTGATGTCAACTTCTTGAACAAGGGATGATTTCTTTTAAAATCATTATGCATAAAAATCGAAATATCAACATCCTACTGGGTCCTGTTAAAATATTTTGTAGAGTTGAGGCTCAATACTCATGAATAAAGGCTAGGAAAAATAAATAACGTTTTCGACTAATAGCGAAAATGCCGTCCCAAAAAAGGGACTCTAGGCATAAATGGGTTAAAAACTATTATCAGCTAACACTCAGGGCCCTTGCCTAAGGGGGAGGGAGAGTGCCTTGCCTCCCTCCTAACACTCACAAATTCTGTTAAACTTTTCAGGATACATACTTAGTTAGCAATCTTGGTAAAAAAAAAATCTGATGTGACCAACACATGACTTCCTTGCACGTCCATTAGATCAAAAATATTTTCGACGCACTTCCTCTAAACTTATTTGTTTGAAAGAGATAAAATATCAATAATAGTAAGGTTTAGCGATTTCTAGACAAATATTTCGATATCGCCAAGCTGAGTTCAATTTGAAATATTTCCTTCTGACACTTTATTTGGCGATATTTCACCAAAAGCCGACAAACTTGAGATAGTCTGCGAGATTTTGGGGATAGCCAAAGTAGTCATTGACCACAGACTTTCAATGAATTGAATGCATCCATACACCTCAATGTATTTAAAGTCATTTGGCTCACCCTGTAAATAAATTCTCAGTCGATTGCTGTCAAAAAAGATATGGAAAACAGTTAGATATTACAATATTTCTAAATACAAAAGTTCAAAAATCTACGGGTTAAAGTTTTAGTGTTATACAAAATATGAAATAATTTTTGGCGCCAAATTTGGCGATATTTCGGCGAAACTCGTCAATGTCGACGAAATTTGGCGAGATTTTAAGCATGAACCAAACAATGACAGATTATCGCCAAATTTGGCGATATTTCGCCAAAACTCGCCAAGAACGATGACAAATGGCGATACTTTGGGCATGGACCAAATGACTGACTATCGCCAAATTTGGCGATATTTCGCCAAAACTCGCCAAGGTCGAGGACAGACGGCGAGTTTTTGGGCATGTACCAAACAATGACTGTCTACAGTTGTATTATATTGAAGATGTCCATAGACATTAAAGTACTAAAATTCTTTTCGGTGGTCCTGTATATAAACTCTCCAGTAGATTGGAACCAAAAATCGAGATACACAACTAGATGTTACAACATTCTTATATATGAAATTTCATAATAGTTTTTGAGATTTGAGAGTTAAATATGCACACACGTACACCAAAAGTCGCCAAGCTTGGCGACTTTTGGCATAGTTCTTGAGGGAGGCACGTGACCGTGGTCGGAACATTACCTAACTTATGTGGTAGGACGGTATTGTGCTTGAAATGGATGAATGCCCCTAAAATTGCCATTGACCGTAATGTATTGGAAATCTTTTGAGTGTTCCTGTAGCAGAACTACAAATGATAAAGACACCTTTTTTAATGGAGAAATTCATTTTCTAACTCTTTACAGCATACATCACTTCTGAGTCGTTTGAAATAGCCCAATACCTCTAAAAAACGCTTTGATGAATTTCGGCCCATAGAGCGTAATGTATTTCGAATCTTTTGGGCGGTTCTGTAGATAAACTATCCAGTCGAATGGAATCGAAAGGGGAGGTGCACAACTAGATGTTACAGCAATCCAAAATATGAAGTTTCGACATTCTACGCCTAATAGTTTTTGAGATATGCGAGTTTAATGAGTTTCGGCCCATTGAGCGTAATGTATTTCGAATGTTTTGGGCAGTCCTGTAGATAAACTATCCAGTCGAATGGAACCAAAAGGAGAGGTGCACAACTAGATGTTACAACTATCCAAAATATGAAGTTTCGACATTCTACGCCTAATAGCTTTTGAGTTAGGCGAGTTTAATGAATTTCGGCCCATAGAGCGTAATGTATTTCGAATCTTTTGGGCGGTCCTGTACATAAACTATCCAATCGATTGCCACCAAAAGGGGAGGTGCACAACTAGATCATAGAACAATCCTAAATATCAAATCTCAACATTCTACGACCAATAGTTTTTGAGATATGCGAGTTACATACATACGTACGTACGTACGTACAGACGGCATGGAAAAACTGGCCACAGCAGACTCGCCGCTGGTCAAAATGAGTTGCAGACGCGTTAATATGATCGTGCATGCTAGCCTACGATAGGATGCATCGAAAAAAATTTTAAAATTAAATTTAGAGGTAGTCAAAATCGCTTTTTTTGTCGAAATTTGGCCCCCAAAATTTTTCGGGATCACATTACTTCCTTATACTACGTACAAGGAAGTAAAAAATAATTACGAAAACTATAATTTACTTTTTATTTCTGGTACATTTGGCAAAATTATACAAACCCAGTTGGGAAAAGTAAGAAGTAATATAGTATATAAAAAATAAGTTAGTTGTTAACAACCATTATTTCAGTGGGAAGTTTATCAACATTCCCCCCCCCCTCCCATTGAAAATATTCTAGCAAAGGCCCTGATAACACGCATATGAAGAATTTTTCACATTCATACACGCCCACGTTATCACTATCAAAAGAGTTGCAACTATCAGCAGTGGTAGTTCGATTTGCAGTACTGTTCAAAAAACTGAAATATTTCACCAGTCAAGGAGTAAAAGTGTTCAACTCCTGTTTTTATTTCCGTGTAAAGTTGTACTGTAATTGCGAAATATCTTCGGTACAAGAATATCAAAGAAAAAAAATAATTTTGACCATCGCTAAATTAGCTTTATTATCACTAATAAGCATTTTCCGATTCCACGACGTCTCAATGTACGAAATGTATGCATGCTTGAACCATTTTGATTAACTATATTAATCAATTTTAACTAGTTTTAGCGCGACCGCTGTGCTTACATATGAACGTATGTACTGTTTGACTACCTATTAGACAGAAGCATTAGCATCCGGTTTAGCCCTTTGAGGCGCAACCCTTTTCCAATGCTGTGCTCGGCACAGCCAGCTGAGTCAAAAAAGGGTCTCTAGATCTGTGGCACGCGATGAAGGTTTCGATCGTCCGCCATCTTGCTGGTAGTTAAGTCGACCGATGGCAAAGGCTGCCCTTTTTTCAGCATTGGGCAATCTATCCATCTGTTCCCCCATTCTTCCATTTTTCAGCAGATGTCAGTGCTGCTAAAAATAATCGTGACCATTTTTTTAAGGGAAATGACGTGCTAAAAAGTAAAGGATTCTCGTGGAACTATGTCATCCGCAACTATTTTTATAGAAATCAAATCTATTCTTCGTGACTGGCAACAATCAAAACGTCAGAGTTGGGTGTTCCCAGCGCGGGAACACTGCGCGTTAAAGGGTTAGAGGAGGAAACTAGTCAGATGTGCGCTTGCCGCTAAATTATTCAGACGCAGTTTTCAAGAATTAACGATCTGTTTACGGCGATGATACTTTTAAACTTACAATAAATCAGTTTATGCATTTAAAATACGCAAACCAGCTTGTTGATTTGTAATATAAATGATAACAATCTACAATATGCGATCGCTTTTCCCCCTCCTCGAACACTTCATTTGGTTTCACCTTTACTGGCAGCTTGCCAATAATCCGTGCCAAATGCAGTCAGACAGTAAGTGTGCGTCTCACCAAACTTCAAATGATCGGAATTTCCCGCTAATTAGAATAATATTTCGTGGCAAATGAGCTGTCTTATTAAGCGGACTCGTGTGTTTTGGAGAGTATGATTCAACCTGGATTAAAGCTGCTGTAGGCATAGGTATGCACTTCCTTAGCACTAAATATCTAAATCCTCACGCACTATTTTCAGCCATAGGGACCTCTGCTACTGGAACCACACTGAACAAGATTTGCACTAGCATAAGTGCACTACAAATTTAGAGTGCTAATTGACGGGAAAGATGCCAGAGATCCTTTTGGTAATATTCGACGACGCCTTTTTGGCTCGGGATTCTACTGGGCCTGCTAGTGAACTCTGATGAGTCATATAAAGAGGCCTGCGGATGCTCACTTATTGGTTCCAGCACTTAGGTACGTCATCTAATGGCCGAATCCAACCAATGAGGAAACGTCCGTAGGCCTCTTTCGCAGTGCACAAGCAGGCCCGCTAGAATCACGATGGGCCCCCGCTCGGCCTATTCGGCTCCGACGGCAGATATTCGCATTCTGAACTTTTCTAGTGCAAGAAATATTTTTTTAAAAATGAGGGGGAGGTAATTACGAGGATTTCACGTCTATCTAAAAGCTTGTTAAAATTATCTCAAGCTGGGTTTTAGAAAGAAATTAGCCGGGAGCCAGAATGAGAGAAGTAGTGTCTTTCCCCAAAAACTAAACGAAAAAAAAATACGTTGTTACATTATGTAGAAAAATACATTCATAAGCAAAGTATGAACAGCAAGTCTTGTAAAAATTTTAATTTCTTGCCTTATGAATTGCATTTCTACTTTAACTAGCCATCTGGTATTTGTAAGCAATTCTCCTCAGATACTCTGTGGCGGACGTGGAATCCAATTTAAGAATAGTTTCTTTAATCCTTCTGTCTGTATATTTGTTAAGCTTTGGGGGTTGCTCCAAGATCGGTTAGCAATTTTCAAAAGGAGCATTCCTTCCTTTCTGCACTTTGTGTAGTCTGTTTTTAGCATTTTCCAGATAGTGGGTTGTTGCGTTCCCAATTAACCATTTGGCACGCAACCACTTCCCAATGTCGAAAAAAATGCAGCCTGACCAGTGTCAAACATGTTCTTTAGCTTTGTGGCACACAGTGGGCGATTCGATTGACGGCCATCTTCCTGGTAGTTAATTCGTGCGATGGCAACGACTGCACTTTTTCGGCATCTATCTAGATGTCCTCATTAAGCATTTCATTGAAATCAAGTGCATTCTTCGTGAATCAAAACTTGCAGAATGTCAGAGTTGCGTCCTCACAGCGAGGACACCGCGAGTTGAAGTGTCATTACTACAGTCGAGGATGTCGTGCCTCATTAATATCTTTATTGAATAATTTAAAATATTTTTTTTCATACGTTAGAAGCATATATTTTAGCCGCACTGAAATGGGTTTCGAGCCAAAACGGCCGTGCCGAATAATCCGGGATATAAGAAAAAATATACACATTTTTGGCAGAAAAAAAAATGCGTTTCATTGAGCATTTGGGTACAAACAACAAAACACACACGCACGCTCACTATTTGCATAGACGAGAAAAAAAGGAACAAAAAAGATGTTTCCTTAAAAAAAAAAATCGCTTTTAGTAGGGATATGGTTTCCCCAGATGACTAGCAAAGTTGAACACCTTTGAGGCATAAAGTCAATAAAGCTGTTAATGAAGAGCTGGGGTATTTTGTCACACTCTTCTAGAAGAGCTCTTTCTAGTTCTTGCAGAGTTTGCGGGAGCGGCAGACGACCAGCAACTCGTCTTTCTAGATTATCCCAAATCAGGCCATTCCATTCTTATTCCTACTAGCAATTTTGCTCGGGCTATCATCGGCCGGCTACGTGGCGGGAGGTAACCCGAGCAAAATTTCTTTTATAGGGATGCTCCCTTTCTCCGAAAGGAAACCATCACCCGAATTAGCACGACGTGGCCTGTAATTATCGTCTGTTAACGTAACGTCACCTCCAATTTCCGCAGGTAATAGGGCTATCAAACTGAGGAAAATCCGACCAACTTTCCTTGCAAATCAAGTTTCTGGCCGATTTTCTCCGCCGTTACCTTGACGACCGCGAACTCCAACTTTTTCCTTTCCGAAGGAAAAAATCCGAGTCGGACCAAATTTCGGCCAATCAGAGTACTTCTTCCTGCTGCGTCATAAGCAATTTCGAGCAATGGCGACTGGCGGCTATGTTCGAAGCTTGGCAGCTTGGCAGCGTGGCTCGATGTCAGAATCACGTGTAAATTAAATTATGGCCGCGTTCAAGGGGACTTTGGAATTAGAGATTGCTGCCCATCCGATGCTGCCGAAATTGCTGCCGATCCGATGTAAATATACCAACGTACGATAAGTAAAATAAGAACCTGCATGCAAAATCAGCGATGCGATGACTATTGGGCGTCGGAGAGAGTTTGTTTACTTTTGCAACCCTTAAAGATAACCACGCCTTCAAGTCCGTCGGAAAAGTGGGTCCGGCGCGAAGTTGCTCGGATTTTCCCTTTAGTGAGATAAGGCCATAAGGGAGACTGCAATACCTCTGAGAATCTCATCCCTGAATCTGCGACCGGTCAGAGCTACAATGACTGGGGCTGTGACCAAATGATGTGGAGATCAATGTGGCCACCCATTCAGATACCAGCACAGGCCATCACTTCCCCACCACCAAATCTAACACTTTAGTGCTCGGACGTAAGATTTTTTTCTAGTTCCACGTTCCCTCCAGATGAAAATATCATTATCAGGATGAATAGAAAAACGGGACTCGCCAGAAAAAAAGAATATTGCCATTCATTTCTCCTCCAGTTCACATGTTAAATGTGAACTGGCCATTTAACATGTGAACTGGAGGTTGACCATTCTGTTGACCTCTCTGTTGACCATTTGCTGCGGGTGCGGCGATGACTTGCTCAGAGGCGGCATTTCAGTTTTTCATTTGGGTGGGGGGGGGGCAAGATTTCAGTATTGAAACCCTGACTGTGGAATAAATAATTTTTTTGTTAAATTTCGGGTGCGACCGAGGTCCCTACTTGCCACCCCTGTTGCCTCCCCCACGCAAACTTAAAATATTAGCCCTTTTTTATACTCAGTCTTTTTTCAGTTTTTGAGTTCGAAATGGTGCTTCTTCGAAGATGGTACTTCGATTTGATGCTTACGTCGGACCACCCCTAGATACCTGATTCGGTATTTGTATAGGCAATCGAGTAGAAATTTCAAATATTGTTATATTGAAGAATTGAGCTCGAAATCGTCATTATATCTTACTATAGTAACGAACAGACTGTATCCCTGACTCACTGACTTTGGAACACTTATGGTTCATCAAGTCCAAGAAAACACTTTTACCACCATTACTCCAGAAAGATTAAAAAATTAAGCACAAAAAACATCATAAAATCTACACCGTTTGTACGATCCACTTGAAATTTTCTATAATTATCTATAAAAATATAGAAAACAATCTACACTTCTCTTTAAAAAATCTGGAAATCTACCCGTTCCCTAATTTTCAAACAATTTTTCACTATTTTCAGCTCTATTTTATTTACGAGTGTAAAAAAAATTAATTATTTGAATGACAAAATTAGGTGTCGCATGTTATTAGCACTTCATATTGAAGTCACGATTATCCGGCTTTGAAGGGAAAATTTCGATTCCAATTCGTTTAAAATAGTTTTTCTAGGCTACCCAGTTTAACATTTTTTCACAAATTAAATGATTTCATCTGCATGACAAGGTCATATAAGAAGGGATGTTCCCAGCGAAACGAAATCTCTCGAATGCGAAAAGTTTTCGCGTGTTTTCAGAAGAAAGTGGACTTCTGATTTCGGTCCATAATAAAAATTGAATACTAAGTTATTTATTTCAAGTGGACGAAGATTAATTATAACCCACTTATGAGTATTGCATGCTTGCTAAAAGGAAAGGATGTTTGCTTCGTACAATTAATGCATACTGGTAGATGAGCCAACGGCTAACATCTCAGCAAAAGAAAGAAATGGTTTGAGCGGAAGTGAGGGAGGCACTGTTTGACTACCGATTAGATAAAAACGTCAACATCCGGTTTAGAGACGGAAACGGGCACGCTTATTGGGGCTACCATAAGGTGACCAAACATCCCCATTTTCCGGGGACAGTCCCCATTTTCAGGACGTTTTTCAAATTGTCCCCAGAATGTAAAAATGGAACTGGGGACAATTTTTAATTATTGCATTGTTTTTCAATTAAATTACTGTTAATTATTGCATTAATTATAAATTCCCCAGTTTTGTTGTCAGAATGCGATGGAGATGTTTGCGGAGGCAATCATGGGCAGATATGAGACGAAAAATTGCAACAGATTTCATTCTGGGCCATTCGGGTATTTTACAAATCTGTTTGATATCCATGGTTTATTACTATTTTTAGATATAAGATCTTAGCTCTCTTAACTACTAACTTGATGGAATGGTAAGGAAGAACAGGTTGTGTTGTTTTCAGTACCTGAAGCTCCCTTCTTAGCCAAGAAATCGGCAGCTTCGTTACCCTGAACTCCACAATGGTCAGGAATCCATTGGAGCACGACCTCTTTGCCGTTGCTTGAAAAGAAATTAAGGAGATCATAACAGTAATTGACAGTTGGAAAACGGTAATCATTCTGCGATTCAATAGCTTGAAGGGCGGCCTCGAAGTCTGATAAGAAAACCACCCTACAGAAAAACTCTGTGATGACACTGTAGTTGCAGTAGAGCCAACACCTCCTAGATAAAGAAAAGCCTAACAACTCCTACGTCACCAAGCTTGGACGTCATCATTTGGCCTACACTTAAAAGTTTTATTTTCACAAAATA
This sequence comes from Cheiracanthium punctorium, assembly GCA_038373885.1. NCBI lineage: Eukaryota > Metazoa > Arthropoda > Arachnida > Araneae > Cheiracanthiidae > Cheiracanthium > Cheiracanthium punctorium. The sequence continues at coordinate 1,263 of JAWZYV010017424.1, read as the reverse complement.
AAACTATTCAAAATTTCTGGTGAATTTACTCAGAACTAACAATATTTTAATAATTTGAGATAAAAAATATAATTTTATGAAAAATGGCAGTTTTTTAACCGTGGCGAATTAGATAATATGATAAGGAAATAGATCGAAATGAATAATTTTGTATTAGACAGGTATTTTAATTTTAATTCGTTATTTAAGATATTTTCTAATATTTGTAGCATCCACCAGAAATTTTAAATAGTTTTACTTTGCGAAATTAAGACTTTGTGACGTCATTACTTGAAGGCCTAATGATGACATCAAAGTTTCAGTTGTTAGGCTTTCTATATGTAGGAGGTGTTGGTAGAGCTCGAAGGATAGCAGCTACCTTACCGTCAAAGGCATGTTTACAAATACAACCACAAATTTCAGATGGATATTATCAAATCTATTAATCTAGGAATTCAAAGAAAAGACGAAAGACGTGCATTCACGCTGCTCGCTTTCTCCCCTCCTCGACCGGTTCATTTGGACTCACCTTTACTGGCAGCATGCCAATTTTCCAAGCGAAACGCAATCAGATGGTATAGAACTTGCACTATTAAAAGTATAGGTCGAGGGTTATATATTAACACGCAAAAATAGTATGTGATAGTAATGTGTGCATCACAGTATCGATTAAAAAATATTGAGGGTGATGAAATTCTCTGTTTCCAGAACAAAGACGAAGAAATTTTTGGCTATTTCACTGTGAACTGTGAAGTGCGAAGGTGTTGAAGAAAGTACATATCGGTATGGAATTCGAAAACGACTTAACAGTTTAATCCGCTACCATACAAGTGCTTACCCGATGTCTAATGGCAGTTGCGAATGACTGATGTGAAAAACTTCGAATTCTTTTAACGAAAACAAAGGAATTGGTCGTAGGCGTTTAACTCATTCTTTACAAGAATTGCTTACAAATAAATTCAATTCTTCCCTTTTTCAGCGTTCCTTTCAGAAAACAGAGGGAACGGCATAAATTGAGCGGCTCCAACAAAATGAAATGGAACTCGTAAAATCGAACAATAATGTGGTCTTATGAGACGCTTTAGAACCGTTTTTCCCTTTTATGAGATTTTGTCCGAAGCGCAGAATGGCTCATGTTCAGCCGGTGCCTTTTCAGGAAGAATGCATGTTCCGAATTTAAGTCTGGAATTTTAGGGTTAGTCACGTTTCTGAGAATTTTTTTATTTCACTTGCAAGACTGTGGGGTATAGAATGAAAGCCCCTTTTTTTTTCTTTTTTATCAGT